>SKCR01005496.1:0-36206 GCA_019454045.1 Zanthoxylum bungeanum | reverse complement strand
ACTTTTTGGGCATAATCAAAGGTCAATATCATTCTTAGCATATCTATACATCAATTTAATACGCATAATGACAATATCATTAATAAGATATGAAATGAAAATATAGTTATTTTATTAACAAATAAAAAATATACAATTCGGATTGGCACTCCAAGCACCAACTCGAACAAGTGTTACATTTGTTCAACCGTTCGAACGATTCTTTCTAGAGAGTTCACGTTCGTGTAGTGTTTCATAACATGTTCAAATGAACCTTTCTAGAGAGCTTACGTTCATGTGATGTTTGTCACCTCGTTCGAACAAAAATGTGGAACACTGTGTGTTTCTTATACATTCGTTGGGCATTTGAACGCTTAAATTTCATTCGCATAATGCATTTTTTAAAGAAAAAGATTAACAATACATGTATAAATTAGAGTCAACAACACATATAAATTAATAAGTTCTTAAAATTGTTGGGTGGGATGTGTTATTTATCACTTTTAACATGCATTATTCAATCAAAATCATTAAATAGAAACTATGCAAATCATGAATCGAATACAAACACAAAGAGTTAGAAAAAAATATGGAAAAGTATTATGTAGATGATGAAGAACTTAAATCAAGCTGAGAAAACCTCTGTTTTTAAGAACTTATTAGCCCCGCCTCGGTGCACTACGAATCACTTGTGGCTAACGTTCTCCGAGGATACTTGGTTGCTTCTTATAAAAATGACACTCTTTTCTCTAAGAACTTGAATTATGAAAAATGGTGGAAACTCTCTCACTTGGAAAACTTTAGACTCTCTAATATGAATGAACTTATAAATTCAATAATGAATGAATTTAAGAATGAATGTCAAACGAAGAATTCAATTTATTTATTTATAGACATAGAAGGTTATATTTATAAAGGTACTGCTATGTCAAAATATGTATTCCTTTAGGAGTCATGATCCTCCAAAGAAACCTTTCAATCCTAAGGGTTATGATTTTTCTCATTAAAGATTATATCATTTCATTCACTCTATATATATACACACACACCTTTATATTTAAAAAATTCCTTACAATACTTAATAAAGAACACCATCGCTGAAAAATCCGCAAATTACACTCCACACTAGGGATGGCAATTTTACCTGCAAACCCGTAAAATCCCGCCCGCAATGGGTAGGATTTGGTAAATATAGTAGTGGGTGCGGTGCGGGTTTGGTAATTTAAAGCAGAACCCGCTGCGGGTGCGGTGCAGGTTTGGTATTTAAGAAAAAAATGCGGATATCCACATACCCACAATATTATTTTTTATTAATTAATATTTTTAGGATAATATAAAAAATATTCATATAAAAACAACTAACAAAACCTAAACCTAAAACAATAATCCACAGTTCCACACTCCCACTCAGCCGCAGCCCGTAACTTGCCCAACTGAAGATTTTTTGCATGACTATTATTGTTTTTTTTAATCACACTTGTTAATAAAATTATAATACAAAAATTTGGATTAAGTTCACATGATCAGAAACGGGAGAGGAGCAAAATAAGCTAGTGTTTGCTGCAACTTCAATAGCTTTCCTGCTTCTTCATTATACTTACACCACTTGAGCCTTGTAAACATCACTTTCATTACACTTAGCATAAAAAATATGACCAAAGGTTGGTAATTACTTTTTAACTTATTTTCGATTGAGTTGGCTAACTTAGATCATTATAATTATGAAGGGAATAACTCGTTTTAATTATGTTTATATGAAAAAATAAACATATGGTACTGAGTCTTTCATACATTATGTTATCTATGTACTGTATATACATATATTGCATGTTGTATATGTCAAATGAAAAACAAATGTGAAAACTGCTAGCAATTAAAAATAAATTATTTAATTAAGAAAATTATATTATTAATAACACAAAGTAATTCAATATTTTAAAAACCCGCAAAAAATCTGTTGGGTACCAATACAGGTTTGGTAATTTATTTTTATATGCGGTGTGGGTAATGAAAATTAAAACCTGCAACGGGTATGGTGCGGGTTTGGTAATTTATTTACATGTGCGGGTGCGGGTTTGATAATGGAAAACCCGCATCATACCCTACCAACTGTCATCCCTACTCCACACCGTTCCACATGATTCAGCAGTAGATTCATATTAGTGTGAAGATAACTTTTTACACCTTCATAAATCATAAAAGAATATCGATAAAACTGAGGCTACAAGGAGGATATTCTTCTGTAATTGAAAGATTTTTCCAGGAATTCTTAGTGAAGATTTTCGACGTTTACAAGAATTTTATTTCATTTTCAAATAAAAAATAAAATGATAATTATTTGAGTTAAAAAAAATGTGATAGCCGAAGCTACAGATAAGAAAACAAAAATCTTATAAATTTTTACACCTTCACAAATCAAAAAAGAATATCGATAAAACTAAAGACTACAAGGAGGATATTCTTCTATAATTGAAAGATTTATCCAGGAATCTTAAAGAGGAATTTCTATGTTTACAAATAATTTTATTTCATTTTCAAATAAAAAAATACAATTATAATTATTTTGAGTACAAAAAAATGTAATAGCCCAATCTACAAATGAGAAAACAAAATCATAGCCGCCTAATATGGGAATTGAAAAAAGAAAAGAAAAGAAAATGTCATGCTAATTAATTGATAACATGTTTGACTTTTGAAGAACAGTGAGAGACGTAATTTAAATTCATTCGTGGCGTGTAATCACAAACGCAAAAAGTCCAACACGTCGCCAAGTGTAGCTGACGTGGAGTGGGTCCCAACTTATCCCTTCCATGCTGCGGCAGTGATAGGTGGTAACACATTTTTGTTGAATTGTTGGAAATTTCGTCGTCAAATTATCTTTTACGGGCTTAAGCGGAGTAGGTAAAATCTCTGATTTTCTCAGGCATTTATAATAAACACACTCTCTGAATTCAAATCCAAAACATCAAGGTGAAATTCTAAACCATATATCACCAAGTCACGCCCCTTTTAGGATTATAGGTGGTAACACTTGCGGTTGCAATTTAGAAATTAATTTTATTTTATTCGATAATTTCTATGATAAAAAATTTAGGGAAATTTTTAAAATCAAAATTAGATCCAAGATTTGTATTTAGTCTAGGGTAAAAAATAAAATTAGATTTAGTCCACCTAATGTTTAGTTTTATTCTAATGTGCGTGGGTATCATTTGGTTTCACTAACCTTAGCAAACAATAAAAAGCTCCGTGAGTTATATCTTCCAATTTATTTATTATTTTTTTTGAAATTTAAATTTCAAAATAGAAAGTGTTAGAAAAATTTATATATTATTAATTTATAAATTATAAACTTTAAAAATAGTATCAATATATTTCGATGAATAAAAAAAAAAAAAATAATGACCCTTATATTTTATGAAATAATGATTTACGAATAGACATTTTCAAACACAGATATTTTTGTCTATTAGGACTTCAAATCATAATCTATAAAGTTCTACAAACAATTAATAATCATACATATAATTTTTATCAAGGATACTCTCTCAAATTCGGACGTCTAGAAATTAGTTCCATATTTGTTGCATCACACATAATAAACCACCTGAAAATGTCAAAGTCACAGTCACGTCAATAAATAACATAGAGATCAATTACAATTACATTAAACTGAGTCACAGATATAATCACATTGATGCTCAGTCACAATTACATTGTGATCAATCACAATCACATTTTTCTAAATCATACTTTCCACAAGTCATGTTTTATTTAAGTCATATAAAGTTCAGTCACAATCACATTAACTCCAATTATAGAAAAAGTCACATTGACCTCACTCACAACACATTGAGCTCAGTCACAATTAGGGATGACAAAAATCTTGCGGGGACAGGGCCCGTTGGGGTCTAATACATTAAGGGTGGGTAATGAGATAATTTTATATACTCATTAGTTGGACGTGTTAGGTATGTGTATTGATATCCTCGTTCAAATAGAGATATAATCTCCTTGTGAACATGATCTTGTACATGAATCGATACGTTAAGGGCAGTAAAGACCGATCGGGTATGGGTATTGGCAATGACATCCCCATACCATACCCGGTTCGTTACCATCCCTAATCATTATCATATTTTTTAAGTCACATTTTAACTAAGTCAAATAGAACTCAGTTACAGTCATAACCACAGTTATCATCATAAATCCCCATCCCCAGTCACAGACACAGTCACTTTTACCTCAATATATTGAGCTCAGTCACAATCATATTTTTTTCTAAGGTCACAGTAATCTCAGTCACAATCTCATTTTACTCTTCTTTTTTAAAAAAAAAAAAAAAAAAAAAAAAAAAAAAAAAGATAAATGGTGGACAAAGTCTAAACTTAATTTTATCCCTTTACCTTCCTTCCGCGAGTTTCGAAATCACGTGACAAACTAAATCAAACTACTTGAAAATCACTTGGTCGCACTATTAGAAGCTACATACTCATTTTATATACCTAAAAATATATTTAGACTTATCCAACCCTTACCTAAATGATGATGACGACGATGATCACAATTTTTCACGAGAACAATGATTTTTTATTAAGGATTGGACAAGTTCAAATACTTTTTATATCATGAACAGTGAATTTTTCACAATTCACATGAGTACTGAAATTTATGTAAAAAATGACTAAATGTTAATAAAATTTAAAAAAAAACTAGTATTTAATAAGGAAAAAAAAAATAGGAGTATATCTTTTTAAAAAAAATAAGTGATCACAAAATTTAAAAAAAAAAAAAAAAAACTCTAAAAACTTATGATATTTTAAAATCATATATATTTAACTTTATAATTTTTTAATTAATTTTGAGCTTTCAAGTGTCAACAGCTAAAATGGTGGCTATGAAAAAAATACAATTATTTTTCTGTCAATTCCAACCCACAGATATCAAAAGATACCGAAACCAAACCCTTTTCAAACACACATGCCATCCATGGTCATGAGGCCATAGTAAATCAAAGATGCACCATCATTTGTGTTATGTAATGCCATTTCAATTTACATTATGTGGAACTTTACCACTTTTTGGAGTCACAGTCAGAGCTGAGTCAGTAATTCCATTACATTATTTGTCTTTAATATTGTTGCCGACAAATTCCATTTCAATTTTAATTTCATTATCTTCTTTAATTATGCTGACGTCATAGCAGATGTTAAATAATTTTTTTTAAGTAATTTCTTTTTGTTAAAAATATAAAATAACGGTTGAGTTTGTGTTTAACTTTGTAGTATCTTTTAGATATTTAGTAATATATAACGCATGACGTATGATAACTAAGTTAATCATATTTTTTTTTAAATCGTTGGAAATCTTACCGCCAAATCACTAATTCCGCATTTAAGTGGAGTAGGTAAAATCCTCGGTTGTCCCAGACTCTTACAAGAAACTCACTCCCTGAATTTGAACTCAGGACCTCAAAATAAAATCTTTTTTAATTTCTTCCGAAGCTAATGCAATTTCAAACACACCATGATTAATCAATGAGCACTTAATTAAGAAAATATTAATGATATATTACATAAATTTTTACGTAAAGTTTTTACACCCGCTTATTGTAGCTACTATGAGTTAGTGAATGAGTAGCTATATTGAATGAGTTATGTATATATAAATATAGGAAGTTTCCAAAGAGTAAAATCTTGATGACGTTTATATAATGTATCTGATGTAACGACCTCTCGTTCGAACAAGATTTCAGGCCGTTCAAATAAGTTGACCAGAGGTTGATCATTCATGAGCCATTCGTCTGATTTTTGAATGAGACTGTTCATTCAAATGGACTTCCACACTATTCGAATAAATGTCGTGTAATTTTTCTGTTTTTGTGTTTCTGTTTGTTGTGATTAAACACACAATAATAAAGGTGATTGGAGAGAAAACTCTTCTTTTATTACACTAACAAAAGAATTACAAAGCTTACTAACTCAAGCTTTACAAAAAACTCTCACACCACCCACTTTACTCTCTATTCTCACTCAATTTGGGATTATTGGGATGATGAAACAATGGATTTAGGGCTCCTTATATAACCCCAAAACGTGTGCACTATTGCAACCGTTTGGGCAAAGCGTGTTGTCTCACGCTGCATTTGCTGGCAGCCAAAAAGGGCCGAAAGTTGCATGTCTTATGCATGCAACTTTCGGCCACAGTCAACACTGTTTTAATTCAATAAAGCTCATAAGCTTTAGGATTGCCAAGTTAAGTTATTATGGTTAGTTTAGGATTCTAGTAACTATAAAATGGTTCTTAAACCCTTATTGTTGCTTTAGACTATAATTGTAATCAATATACTTAGTTTTTATTCAAAAACTTCATGTTTTTCTTTTATCTTCACATTTTCATTTCGTCAAGTGGTATCAGAGATCAGGCTTGCTTGACTCTTATGGCATAACACAATCCAAGGGACAACTATCATATTGACGTTGATCAAGGGGATGCCGGCTTAATTTATCTGCAGAGGCTATCACATGGATAGCCAAAGATGTAGTGAGTGAAGTCGTTGAAGAAGTTGTTACTCCTCACTTTGCTGCTATAATGCTTCAGTTCACTTATATATGCAACAGCAAATTGATGGGGGTATGACAGAATGCTAATAACAGCAGCATGGGGCAAGATTAAAGGCATATAGTCAACCATGAGCTAGAATCTCCGGAGCCAATGTCTGCGAGAAATCAACCTTATAACTATTATAATGTGTTTCGATATTGACTCAAAGGCGAAAGAGTTTGTTATAGGCGGCGTGCGTGAGGGCTGTAGCCAGAAAGCAGACTGTAAGATTAGTGTGAATGTCCCAAAATTTTACGAGGGACCTCATACAAGGTTTTTCTTTTCTGGATTGGATTGTGGAAATTAGAAAACTTTTTTTGAATACATGGAAATTCCTGATAGTATGAAGGTCAAGTTGGTTGTTTTCAAATTGAAAGGTGGTTACAACAACAAAACCGTAGAAGGGTAGCAAGAAAAACTTCCATTCGATCTTAGCCTAGGATTAGGAGAATGTTGGAAAATTACTTTTTACCAGTTGATTATTAGCACTAATTGTACTTGAAGTATCAGAATTACAAGCAAGAAATCGTCTTGTAGAGGAATACACGGAGGAATTCCATTGTTTGATTGCTAGAAACGATTCAAATGATGAAGAATACAAGAGTATGGCGAAGTATATGGGTGGCTTGAAGAAAAAAAAATCTAAGATTTTTACCAATATTTGAGTATTTCAGTAAGGAGTTATGTGAAGCACGACAGAAACAGCGTACTTATGACCAAGCGTTTCATTTAGTATTCCAAGCTTTGGTGCAATTGGAACATTATTTAATGCATCAGGAGTTTGTATTGTTCAGCGATTATCAAGCCTTGAAGTATATTAATAGCCAGCAGCACTTGAGCAATGCCCATTAGGCAAGTTACATGCAAAATCTTACCTTTGTCATGGCACACAAATTGGGATAGCAGAATTAAAATGCGAACGCCCTTAGCAAATGTGCCACTTTGTTACTGAAGTTAGTTTATAAGGTGATTGCTTTTGAGTTTTTATAGGAAGTGTATGCGAATGATGCAGAGTTTGGGTCAAATTTGGATAAACGTGTCAACCAACAGAATGCAAGTGATTATTTGATTCATGATGTTTATTTGTTTAAGGCTAATCAATTGTGTATTCATTTTGGTTCTTTACGCAATTAGTTGCTCCGCGAGATACTTGAAAGAGGATTAGGTGGACGCATTGGGCAAGAGAAGATGAAGGCTTTAGAAGAGGAATGATGTTTCTGGCTTCACTTATCAAGGTATGTGTGCAAGATTGTGGAGCAATGTCAGGTTTGCCAATCCGATAAGGGCAATGAGCATAACACTGGCTTCACTTATCTATGAGATTCACTACAAAAATATGGGCTTTTAGGATCATGAAGAGTCGACGCTAAAAGATGACAAAGTCAACGTCAAAATTTTTAGCGATGAAATAAGACGATGCATAAAATCGACATTAAAGTATGGTCACAAAAAATTTTAGCGTCGTTTTAAGTATTATCGACACTAAATATTAAACTCTGCGTCGCCGAATATCATCGCTAAAACCAATATCTGGCTATGCAGAAAGTACTTTTAGCATCGCCATATTGCCATCTCTAAAGATCGAGTACCTTTAGCTTTGCCACTACTAGTGTCACTAAAGGTCATAACTATTGGTGTCGACTATGTTCTATCTATGCTAAATATATAGATTTAGCATCGCCAAATTGGCGAAGCTAAATTTATAGAAAAATATTAAAAATAATAGTGTAATTACATTTATATTTTAATAATATTTTATTTTTTAAAATTTAAAAAAATTGAAAAAATATATATATAAAAGGTTTTATATTATATAAAAATATTTTATTACATAAGAAAAAAAATCATGCAAGACGATCGGTCAGGGTCGGTGTTACGTCTGTCGTGTCTAGAGGAACTATGGAGATCGATCTTGTAACACTGCTAGAGCGAGCGATCTCTCCACAAGCACCTGCAAGCTCAATTTGTTGATCGTGATCCTCCTTCTCCTTCTCCAGCCGGTCCAACCGGTCTTGAGTCAGTGACCTCCTCTGAGGTGATGAACGATCAAGAAGTAGCAGCTGACGCCTTCCGATGAGTGCCAAGCCCACATTGTAAGAGGTGTTGTTCTGGAAAATCTGACGCAAATGCTCTCTCATCAGCCAAATGGTGTAAGCCCTACGTGAGGTTTTGTGTCTGGATATCTACTGTGCATTCATACATTTTAAGATTTTGTGTTCGTTAAAAAAATAGTTGAAAATATTGAAAGTATGCATAATTTATGTAATTAAAGAATTACATAGCACTTTCGGGGCGGTATCATTTACCCAACATTTGTATTGAGTGTAGGGTGAGCTGGAAAAAGTCTGGCATCTGGAGGGGCTACAGCACCTCTCCCGTGCTGCTTTGCTGCATATGAAAAATATTAATTAGTAATTAAATATTATTAAAATACAGTTAAGTAAACATATTTCAACTTATTTCAAAGTTTTATTCGTGATGCGTAAAAAATATCATCAAGCCTCCAAAATGGATGAACCGCAATTCTGCCAGTTCACATTGTTCTGCTCAGAAATTTTCTACAAAAAAAAAAAGTTAGTTGCTATTTTGTTTCAAAAAGACTACAAAATGAAATATTATGAAAATTTAAAACTTACTGCGTATTCCTCCAAAGCTCACATGCTGCAAAGATAAGCTCAATCCTCCACACTATTGTCATGCGATCGATAGGAAATAGTATTAGTCGCATCATGCTCGTCGACGATGGTTTTGAGGTTCTCTGTGCCGTAGTTTGAGTTTGCTCTTCCTATGCAGTTGTCGACGTATTTGATCACGTTCGGAGCAGTCAAGTCAATGTTGAAACACTAATGCAAAAAAAAAAAACACAATAGTTAAGGGCCTCATTTAAAAAATAAAAAGTAAAATTGATGCTTTAAATGATACATGCTGACAATACCGTGAACAAGTCGTGGTGCATCTAGGGGTGTGCATCGGTCGGTTCGGTCAGTTAATCCTTGATTTTTTAACCGTAACCGAAATTTTCGGTTAAATAAAAGTGTGACCGATTTACCAATTTATGACACATAACCGTTAACCAATTAACCAGTATATTTCGGTAGGTTATGGTTAATTCGGTTATTAACCAATCCAATAAATATAAATTCATCAACTTTCAATCAAGCAATGTAACACAATTACACAAATATAAATTCATATCCATCAAAAAGACATAAAATCATAAGATAATTGAACATAAATATAAATTCATCAACTCATCAAGAGAAGCAAATTATTAATTTTATAGCTTTCTAACATTCTGCTACAGTCTAAAATACTATTAGTATTTGTTTTTTAAAATAATAATAATAATAATAAATAAATAAATAAATTTCAAACATTATATAGCATGTTGGGGGTGCTGCAGGTTATATATACCAGATGATTAATTGTTGCCGGACAGACTAGCCCTGATAAAAATGTCATCATCTATGATGGAGGTGCTAAAGGAGATCACTGTATGATTTGAGGTAATGTGACAGTGCCAATGGAGGTGGAATTATTTCTACCTTCAACAGGTATGGTGCCAGCAGTTCATATTAAATATGTGCAGCACTCGAGTAATAAGTTTAAAAGCAGGTTTTTATATAGAATACAAGGTTCCACCTATTAGAATTTCAGAGGGATGCAAGGTTATCTGCACTGTGAAGACTCATAGACTGAAAAGCAGAGTAATTACCAAGAAGAAAATCCCACATATTCACCATCAATTAGTTTTCTTTTAAAGATGGTACCCCAAAAAATTTAAAAAATTAACATACTAAAGGTGAATTCTTTCAGCCAAAAGATAATAATTCGCTAATGCAATAACCTCCAAGTGTGGAGACTGGAGAGCATCAAAAGTTAAATTCAGATACGGTGTCACACAACAAAAAAAAATCCCATTGCTTAGACGAAGGGATAGAAAAGTGATGTGGTGGATTTTTGTACAAAGCCGAACAAAGTCCAAGCAAATTTTTCAAAGGCACGACTTGAATTCCAGCCCCATTCTACTTCAAAATTGATCGAATACATCATAACAATAAAATATGTCTTTTCCAAGAAAGCACGGGCAAGAAGAATGGAACACGACAGAAAAAAGATAATCCCATTAAAAAAGAAGAAGAAGAAGATTTAATGTTATTAGGATAAATAAAGAAGAAACCACAAAAGAAACACAAATCAAATATACATAATACATCAAAGTACCTCACCTAATCACGCCTGCAAAGGTTTTGTGGTTTTGGGATTTTAGAATTTTGTAAGTGGCAGCTGGAGTTGGTAATTGGTATGTCTGTGGAAATTAGGGTTTTGAAGTATTAGTTTTGGTTTAGGGTTTTTGAAGTGTATATATATATAGATATTATATATATATAATATAATATATATATATATATATATATATATATATATATATATATATATATATATATATATAATTTAATTTCGGTTAATCGGTCGGTTCGGTTATACGAATCTCATAACCGTAACCGAACCGAATAACCAAAAAAGTTAAAAAAATTTAACCGCAATAACCGATTTAATGGATTTAACCAAACTGTAATAAAAAAATGGGTCGGAACGGTTCGGTTAATCGGTTAAAACCGATTAATGCACACCCCTAAGTGCATCCTCTCCATATCTTCGTCCAGCATGTGTACTACTATGGAGCAACACACCACATAATTGTCTCTATTGCGCTGTTGAACTTTGGATTGCGGCGGCCCAACTGTCCCTCTCTATCGTCAGATATAAGAATCGATATCCATCTGTGGGCCTTCATATTACGCGCCAACTCTAAATCCCTTACATTACCCCGTGATCTTCTAACTATTGGGGTTAGGTCAATGACCTAAGTAGGTGGCACAAAGGTGGAACCTGTTGTTGGAATATATTCCCTAGAGTTTCATGTAATGTAAACAGAATTATTTGATATAAAATAAAAGATGCATTGTTCATTTATCAATTATTTTTTATTTGAATTGCATATTGTAAATTATCTTATTTATCCTTGATTACTTATGTGCCTTCAGACTTAGTGTATGAGTGTCATACACAAGAGGATTTAAGTCTGAAGTTAGTAATCTAAAATAGTCCATAGAGAGCGAACAAAACGGGTACTTTGTTTGTGGTTTATTTATAGCTGCAGTTCATTCTATAATTGTATGGTGACCTTGATCTGAGATCGTCAATGTGGTGACATGATAATTGAGGCACCTTATATGATGTGATCATATAGAACTGGAACCCAGATAGAAATGAATTTCTTATAATGTCCTTTAAATAAAGAAATTAATTTCAATCTACTAGATGGTCATATATAGATTTATCTGAATCCTGAGTGTACTAAGAAATCCTGCATAGCAGGTCATGTCATTTGATTTACAAAGGTGAGGTTGGTGTAGAAATCTTGATCAATAGTTACAAACTTTAGGGACATGGTTTGATGTGTAGCTAGAGATATTTTACATAGATATAGAGTTCACTTCTTCTTACGAGAAGTAGATGAGTATATTCCTTAAGGGTTGATTCGGTACTTGAACGATTAGAGCGCTCAAGTCTTTCTATTACGAATAAAAAGATTAATGGTTATGAATAAATCGTTCATTAGAGAATCAATGATACTTAAGGTAAAAGTAATTAGAGAGATATAACTAACATTTTGACTCGGCTCTAATTATGAGATACTCGTGAAGGGTCAACCTGTATGTAATGACTATATCGATGGACACTAACGTAGTTCGACTATATAATATATGTACAGCGATGAGAATGCAATTTTAGGTTTTTAGTGTGAATAACCTAAAGTTATAAATTCGAAATATTTAATTTAAGAGTTTAATTAATATTTCAGGATTATTGAAGCTCGGAATTGTAGGTCCATTTGGTCTATGTGCTAACTCGATATATTATAGCAAATCATATCATAATTGGATAGTCCAATTATGAACTCACATGCATAATAATAGATTATGTTAAAATTATTAATGTGATTGATAATTGAAGTTGCACTTGAAAACTGTATTAAACAAGTTTAATATAAAGTTTTCATTTTTTAATGATTATGAGATAATCATATAAATGTACATTTACATTTTGTAAATATTAAATTATATGATAATTTAATTATTATTTTGAATTAAAATGTGTATTAATATTTGATATCAACACACATTATTTCAAAATGAGTTTAAAAATGTGTATTAAGGTAGAGGTTTAATGTCTTCATTATGAAGACATTTAACCATGAATTTTGTTATTACAAAATTTGAAACGTTTGGCAAAAAATACCCAAGGGTTTAAGGATATAATGATAATTTTGAATTACAATTATGTTAATCAAAACCCTAGCATATAAAAGTAAAAGTTTTTTTGCTTTGTGAATTAATTTTTCTTTTTTACAAACCCTAACCACCTTTCTTTTCTCTTTTCTCTCAAGTGTTGAAAGAAAATAAAAAGAGAAACAAAAATTGTGTGACTCTTAATTTCTAAATTGTTTAAGAGAATAATTTTGTGAGCATAGCCCACTCTATCTTTTATTAGTAAAGAGTCATAACACGAAAGATTTTTGGTATTGGAAAAAATTCTTCCTTTCCATAGCACTCACGACAGTGAGCAGAAAATTATGCATACTGCTGCCAATTTTATAAGTCATTTGTGAGTTATTTTGTGGTAATTTTACCCAGAAAATTTGGGAACACAAAGGGGTATTTAGTTAACGTTTTAGGGCTGTTTTGGAATGTAATATTGTCCAAAACAATGGCAGAAAAATAAGCAAATAACCAGCATAAAATAGTGAGTTGTGCGCTCGTAAAATGGAGTTTTTGGTGTGCAAAACAATCCAATTTTTGGACTATTATTCCATGGATCTTCGGGGCTGGAAAAATCATTAAAACCAGAAGCAAAATAAGTCCAAAAGGGCTAGATAATTTCGACTAAGAAGGGAAAAAGGCAGAAATTTTTTTCAAGCTTGATCCCAGTGTCTAACATTCTTTCGCCGCTCGGGAAATCATTTCCTACACCCACAACACTGCCGGTGGATAGAGCGGGCCTTTTGCGTTGTCCAGGAGCCATCTAAAAGATAAATTGTTAGTGTCTCATTTGAGGCACTTGATAGTGCCTCAAATAAGGCAATGTTGTGCCTCATATGAGGCACCAAAATTAGTTTTTTGCCTCAATTGGTACACCAATAATTTATGGTTGTATAGGTGTAAGCACTGCATTTTTGCATATAAGTCCCTATGATGAGTCTCGTATGGAGGCACTACCTTTTAAGTTGTGGAAGCCGCGGGAAACGGACGTCGGAAGGGAAGAGTCAAGAATTGACACACTGTCGGATTTAATTCGTTGTATTAGCTTCGGGTTCGCTTGTTGGACCTCCGTTATTAAAACACATCCTTAGCCCAAGCCCATTAAATCACACCCAATAATAATTAAAACATTTAAAACACATGTCACAAATTAAATTAAAATCAAATTAAATAATTCACTCACCAATTTAAATAAAATTCCACACCAATTACAATTATTCCTTTCCTTTAATAAACTAAATAAAATAAATTCCAACTTACTTGATTTCTTTCATTTTAAAAATCCCATGCATAACCCTAATTCCCCTACCCTCTCACTATAAAAGAATAACATAACCCAACCCTAAGATCCTCGCCTCTCATTCCTCTCACTCGGCAGACACTCTCCATACACAGCTCACTCTAACAGCCTTTAACGTGAAGACCAGCAGCCCATAAACCCTCATCAGCCGTAAGCACTGACACAACTCCTCTGCCAACCGAACACACAACAAACGAACCAGCCTCTCCTTCTAAAAAACCAGCAAACAGAAGCCAAAAACCCTAACATATCCACGGTAAAACAGAAAAGAAAGAAGGAACCCTAGATACATTCGGCATCCACTCTTCAACCCAGCACTCTTTCCGAACAGAAGAAAAACACAAACAGAAGACCCTAGGACACTCGGCAGCCACAAACAGAACCAACAAGTCACACATAATATTCACACAAGAAACAACCCTCTTTGCCGTCCACATCACCACAAAAAAAACCTTGGATTGTCGCCCCCTCACTGTACATCCAGTTCAGCCGCATAACTAACCATCCCTATCTCTCACTCGGTGACAAACCCCAAACCATTATCCTTCTCTTCTCACGCCATTGCCCATCAAACCTTCGCCACACTCACATAACAAGCCTTCCCCTGACCACGAACAAAACACATTAACACCACATTATCCCTAAAGTAGCAGCCCTCACCGAGCCCTCAACTCACGCCACTGACCACCTTCAGCAGCCCCTTCACGCATATACTCCCTCACAAACGGCCACCCTTTGACGCCAATAAGAACCCCACACACTGACCTGATTCACTCACATATACACTGCCTTTTCACGTGCCTTCAGTTCACACAAACTGCTCCCACTCACGCCCATTCAGCCCTCCACAAACTGCTCCCACTCATTCCTATTCAGCCCTCCACAAACTGCTTCCACTCACGCAAAGAACAGCCCTGAAACAATCCAGAATTCGCCCCCAAAACTGCACCAAAAATAGTCCCCAAAATCGTACAAAACAATCCCCGAATACCGCAAACAGTAACTAAACCCAACGATCAGAAAATACAGCAAAAACAGAGGAAATAGCAGCCCGAAACAGCGAGGCGATGAAGGAAAATAGAAAATCAGTGAACCAGAAAAGTTATGGAACATCAACCCTTCCGACGGCCGTGTAACGCTCTTTCGAGAAACGAATAAAGAGGTTAGACCTGAGGGCACCCTCTTTAGTTACTATCTTTCATTTCTTTTATTTATTTTAATATATTATCGCATGAGAGTCGTTTATTGAGGCATGATGTGAATTCCGGGTGAACAGAATGCGTGTTTTCATCGGATGGAAACCCGGACGTAAATTCCGTAGCCGAATCCGAATGGACGGTAGTGCGGTTTGCACTCGGGATACAATGCCACGTACCACTTGAGAAACACACGTATTTCGTTTCATCCAACCTTGGATTCGAGCATGATTTAGTCTAGTATGTTATTTATTTTTTAAACATGGTTTAGTTGTTTATCTTAAGCATGATTAATTATTTATTTTGCGTTTGGAATTTGCATTATGTTTAGGTTGTTATTTGTTTTCCGCATTATATAATTGAAGTATGTTCATGAGATTGCCGTGTGATTTGTATGCTTGCCGTATGATGATTTACTTTTCAAGCATGCAAACTTAGACATAGGATTTATCTTTATGAACATGAACTAGATATAGGTTGTTCTTCAGCATTTGCGTAGATTCGGTTAATATATTGCACAAATCACATCATTACAAGTGGCATAAGTAAGGGACCATTCCGAACCCAACAGGTTTGACGTCTTCCCTTGCAAAGGGTGAATGCGGCCTTAAATCTTTATCCCGGTTCACACCGGTGGCGACTCTATGTTTTTCTCCCGGTTTAGTTCCCCGTGAGCTATTCTGTACTCCCAACTAGGCCGCGAGCCTAGAACAGCGTCGCTGATTTCTGTGTCCTACAGTCTGGCGACTCCATTGGGATAGAGAATCGGCCCCGAAATCATGTCTTGTGATGTTTATGATTTGTGATTTAGTTAATCATGTCTCTAGTGGTCACACACCATAACTCGTTGGCACGTACCGTAAGGTATTAAAAGGTGCGTTCACTTGGTCGCTTGAACTCTTGAGTGGGGAGTCCTAGTTGTGGACAATCCTTCGTCAGCGAGAGCCTTTGTCCGCACTCTCATAAACCCGCATGAGAACCATAGTTGTATATCCTATAGAAGCTTCCCTTTTATGCTTTGATAACCACATGCATATTATATCTCATACATCGCATGCATCTCATGCATACACGCATCATGTTAACCCCGTGTCTTAAAAGTCATCATAGATATCCGTTGGGTTAGAGAAAAAAAAAAGATTTGTCAAAAAGAGTTTAGCAAACATGGATAGCGAGGAAAAGGAAATCGAGAAACAAAAAATCTTACGGCAAGGATATAAAGACCATTTGGGGGGCCTTCAAAAAAAAATAATAATAAGAGAGAAAAAAAAAAGAGAAAAGAAAAAAAAATATGAGAAAAGAAAAAAAAAGAAAGGAAAAAAAATTGTTTGTTTTTTTTAGTCCTTGATAGTTAGACATAAGTCCGATGATGAAACCGTTTGCTTTAGGGAGAAATCTTAGAAACGATAAATTCTTGACGTGTTTTTATCTGATGATTTGAGTAATTGATCTATGTTAGACTCATAAGCACTTGATTATGATTCTTAGCAGTGAAAACCTGAGTAGCTAGCAAAGTGACTAGTTGAAGAAATTGTAAGTCGGTGAATGACCGTTTGCTTAGATGTCTATCTTGATTTGCTTATGTTATGTTGTGTGGTATGGTTGAAAATGAAAGAAAAGTCTCTAAAGAAAAAATATAAACCACCTATAACCGATAAGCGTGAAGCTACCCATGGGCGAGTATTAGGACCACCATGAGGAGAAATGCTACCTTAAAGGGTAGGTGGGTTGAAAAAAAAAAGAAAAAAGAGAAGAAAGAAAAAAAAGAAAAAAAAAGAAAAGAAGAAAAAGAAAGAAGTTCAAAATGAAAAGAAAAAAGAGAGAGACAAAGGAGAAGAAAAAAACCATATCACATTGAGCATGGAAAAGCAATTGCAGAGCGTAATTAAGACATCTAGGTTGGTTTGACCCATCGATCATAATTTTTGAAACGAAATCATTGAGTTGGCTTATCTAGGAATCGAGCTGCAAAGGAACCTTGGCACACACACTTTGAGTTTGTCTTAGATCATTTATTCAAAGACTTGGATTTGAGTGGCATTGAGTGTTTTGAAGGTTCTCTGGTTTCATTACTGAGCATTCTTTGAGGACAGTGATATGTATAATTATTGAGACTATTTCGTAGCATGTAATATAGTATGATGATATGGAAGGCCCCACCATATGGTTCATCTTGACCAAGTGCAAACAGCGGACAACGGAAAGCTAAACCAAGACTGGGGGCGACCAGTCTACCACCTCTTGAATCCGGGACATAACAAGAAATTGAGCCATGAGACCAGAGAGAAGACTGTGCAATCACCTGGAGAACTGGCGGAAGACCTAACCCAACGGAATAGGAAATTCATTCATGCATGCATGCATACACGTAACGCTTTTTTGCATTCTTTTTGTGTTTGTTTTGTTTTGTTTTGTTTTGTATTCACAGGTTTTGAAGAAGAAAAGGAAAAGCGGCAAAGATAAGCCAATCAGAAGAGCCAACAGTACAGTCAGTTTCAGAAATGAATCAGTTTTGGGGATGAGTCCCAGGTTGAGGCCCATATCAGTCAGTTTCGGGGATGAGTCCTAAGGTTGAGGCCCATATCAGTTTCAGTTTTGGGGATGAGTCCTAAGGGCGAGGCCCATATCAGTATCAGTTTGGGGTGAGGCCCACATCATTCTGGGGGCGAGGCCCACATCAGCATCAGTTTGGGGGCGAGGCCCATATTAGCATCAGTATCAATCTTGCCGGGTATGGCACTCTGGGGGCGAGGCCCACATCATTATCAGTATCAGTGTTGCCAGGTATGGCACTCTAGGGGCGAGGCCCACATCGTTATCAGAATCAGTCTTGCCGGGTATGGCACTCTAGGGGCAAAGCCCACACCTTTATCAGAATCAGTCTTGCCGGGTATGGCACTCTGGGGGCGATTGTTGGACAATTATGACCCATAGCGTCACTATTTGTACAGATCATTGTGTTGTTGTACAAATTAACTATGTGACAAAGGAAATTGCACTATTATCATTTGTGATTAGATCACCTAGATGTATAAATGATATGAGGTCATTATGATTTGTTCATGGATTGAGAATGATATGAGACATTATCAGTCCACGAAGGATAAATCATTAATATCCCTAGTCAGAGTATTATCGAGATTACACTTGTGCGCGCTGTGAGGGCACAACGATATAGTTCTCATATATTTGGGTATAAGATACTCATGCAAGTGTAATATGAGGTTGTGTTTTACCGATGGTAAAGGAAACAGCTTCGCTCTGGATAGACCCCCTCGAAATTCCATTGGTAGTATGACTATGTGTCTATGGAAGTCCGAAATCATGGTATGTGTATTTGGTCTTAACCTGAGACTTGCACCGCTAATACTTGCGACAATCAATATACTTTGGTTTTGGTCGTTCAGGGCTTTAACGGTTTCTGTGTACGTCTCTTATGGGTTATATGAGAATCGTCGTAGTGTGTTGGGTGTGATGTCAAGACGGAAGTATCACTCCAGTCATAGTGGAGATGATGGTCACGTAGGATACGGGACTGGTTCTCTTAAATGCTGAGCTATCGGGATATTATGACAAGGTCATGTATATCCGATTATAGAGACTAGTCACCAGACATCTGACATGTGCTTCGTACAGGGCAGACATAATTCCAGCCCCGGACCTAGAACGTGATCATCTGATACTGGATCGATATACACAATATTACGTATACTACGCCTGATATAGATCGCTTATTCATGTAAGCATTGTTTCTGGAGAATTGGGTAGGCATGGCGCTTTGCTAGAAGCCAACCTTGTCTTGTAAATCGGTATAAACGTAGTACGAGGTACTTACGTGTTCGGATAGTCCGACGACCGAATTTACTGCAAACATATATGGGGATCTCATGGGTCGCTTCCCGAAGATTCACCGATGATGTATGACTCGCACTTAATTAATCTGGGATTAATTCGATGAGAGAGAAAATTAATCTGGGATTAATTGCGGAGATATTTATCTGGGATAAAATATCATTAAAAGAGAGATAACGATTAATTTGGAATTAATCGATAAATTATATATTCGATATATTAAACGAAATTGGATTTCGATGCAGAATTGAAATTAGATTTTAATTCGGGCGAACGAATTAATTTAGAATTAATTCGTTAGCGACGTGAATAGTGATTTCACTAGGCATAATCATTTAATTACGTCGCAACGGAAAAATAGTTAATTTGGAATTAGCGAACCCGAGCCCGGGATTATTTGTGAGCGCATTCGCATTTCGAATTCGAGTGCGGCACGCAAGTCAAATCAAGCGTCAAATCATTAGTCACATCAAGCGTCAAATCACATGTCACTTTGAGTGATGTGACAATTGATTGATTGATTGATGTGAGTTGATGTGAGATGATGCAAGCATTTAATGCTTGACTTTTGAAATAGAAAAATGGTAAATGGTTAAATAATTTTGGAAATTAAAAACCTATTACACTTTTTCATTCTCTCTCTCTGCTCACGATTTTGGAGCCAAAAAAACTCCTCTCTCTCTCTCACGACTTCTTCTTCTCTCTCGGCCTTGGAGGCAAAAAATTTTCTTCACTGGTTTTGTAAAAAACCGTGAGTCTTGGAGAAGAGATTGATGATTTTGTGGCAAGATCAAAGGTGCTAGCACACATAGGAGCCATACAAAGGTGATAGGGCAGTAACTTCATGAGCATGGAATCACCATCATCAAGAGCTTGGAGCTTGGAGCTTTAATGGAGTCCATGGCCGAATCTTGAAGACTGAAAATCTGTCACTGCCAAGCCTTGGAGGAGAGGGCAGTTCGTTTTTTGTCTTCACCCGCGTCGACTCAACCGATCATTGTGAGTATTCCGCACCTCCTTTGAATGTATTCACACTTGTTTCATGCTTGATTAATGATCTTGGGAAGCTTAGAGCAAACTAACAATGGTATCTTGAGCTATTTTGAGCATGAAACTAGTTTAGGGTTTAAAATTGGGTAAAACGAATTTGGGCATTATTTAATGAAATTGGATGAATTAGTATGCTTAAATGTGTTTTAATTGAAGATTGATTGGATCAATTTGATGAAAAATGGTTTGGAACAATTTTCCCCAATTTTCGAAGGCTTGGCCGAAAAACATGAACCCTAAATTGTCTTGGATTTTTGATTTTTGATCACTGGATGTGTTGGAAATCATTTGGGGATATTGATTTAATGTTGAATTGAATTTGATTTGGGCATGAAATTCCCCCTTGGCCGAGACATATATGCATGTAAATTGGGTTTGATTTTTGATGAAATGTGTTGGACATGTTTTGTTGTTGATGAGCATGATTAATTGAACAAATTTGGTGTTTTGGAAATATTGATTTGGGTAATTAATAATGTTATACACTTAAGGTAATTTAATTGAGAAATTTGGAATTTTTGGAAATAAATTATTTGGGCTTAAATTGGATTTGGGCTTGTATGTTGTTATTGGGCTTATTGGGCTTGGTTATACCAAGTTAGGTTTAGGCCAAATGGATTGGATCCAATTGGGCCCAAAACCGCCTCCATAAAGCTCAAATGCGACTAATGGACCATTTAATTTTTTTGGGCCTAATGGGCCTAAATTGATTTCTGGGCTTATGGGGTAATTCCCGGATTGGATTTTGGTTATTCGGTTTGACCCGAGTTGACCAAAAGTCAACGCCTTAAGAAATTAATTAAAAGCCCATTGGACTTTAATTAAAGTGACGTTGGACGTTAACCTGTAACGATTAAATTTGGAATTTAAGTCGTAAAAGGTTCATTAATAAAGTGTAGTATTTAATTTGGAATTGAATAGCGAATTAGTATTAAATACAAATTCAATTGGATTTAATTATGTAGTTTAATTTAATTCGAGAATTCGTACTTTGAGTACTTATTCGCAAAAACGAGTTTGACTCGCGCAAAATCAAATCGTTGTTTAAACATTGGATAGTCACTAATTATCAGATTAATTAATTTGATTAGATTGATTGATAGCATGCTTGTGTGAATACATAGTTGCGATGCATGAATAATGTATATCGGATGGATATTAGATGGGTGGAACAATTTTAGAAATTGTTTTAATAAATTAGATTTATTAATGGACATGTGTGTCCAGCCTTATCACCACCTTATTCTTTGTATTCTCTTCTCACCTATTCCCCTCAATGTAAATGAGGTTTCTTTAGAAGTGTAGTGTAACGGGTAGAAGAAATATTTGTGCTAGTGGGAGAGAGAAAGGGAGAGATTTGATCTAGGATCATTGTGTAAAATATCCATCCTCATATCATTATTACTTTATTTATACGCGCTTTATTATGTGTTTAGAATGCATGTTTAAGGGTGTATGATGATGAGACCTTAATAAAGATAATAAATTTGTTGCCAATTTGCACGCGAAAAACCCTCGCAAAATATTAAGCGTCTTTCCTTCCATTGAGTGATTCTCACTCAAGATCCGAGACTGGCATTGGCTTACTGGCCAAAGTCAAGGCCTTTGTCCGTCGATGATGTGTTTGAATCACGAAAGCTTTGTTCCATATCAGTGTCTTGTCCAAGTTGTGGTTTGTTGGGCAAAGTCAAGACCACTTCTTGTCCATCGACATTGATTACGAAGCTTTCCATGGTCAATGGGTCGCGCTTGACTGGGATCACTAAGTTTGTTGTGCCAAAGCCAAGGCTTAGTTGATTCAGAGGAAAAAGGTTAGGCAATATATTGGATATATTGGCATATATAAAATATATGTTTCGGACTTGGATGTCCCCCTACTGGATCTAGGAATTAGATTGTATCCAATTGATCTTAGAGATCACCTAGTTAATTATCATACAATTTGTTGGCCAAATTCAAGATTGTGTGATATTTAACGGGATCCTAGCCCGCTAGGAAACACGGTTTCCCGAGTACTCGACAGAGGGTTAGAGGCTCGCCGAAAAGTAGTGGGAGGCAAGAATGGATTTGCAATATTCGTTTAATTACTTTCCATACGCGCTCAATCACAAATATCATTCGTCAAATAAATTAAATGTTAGTTGGACTAATATTTAAATGTTGTTTTAATAAATAGTTGGACTATATTCAAACTATTCATTTATAGTTGATTTTATAATTGGATTATAGTAATCAATATAATTGAATTTAATCTATTAAATTATAGTTGATTAAATAGTTGGACTATTGTAATCTTATAAGAAATAGTACCAAAATCGTTGATTAAGTAGTTGGACTATTAAATCAAGATAAAATTGAAAGATTGACATTTAAAACATAATCCTAGGGGGAAAATGTATTTAAATGGTTTAATTTTTCAAATTGGGAATAAAGTTTCAGGATGGTCCTGGAAAATAATAAGTTACTTTATTTGATAAAATAACATATTAAGCCTAAAGCCCGGAGTTAAGCAAATAGTAGAGCATGATCTTTGGAAGATCATGTAATGATAACTTAAGTGCTTAATCCATTAACTGTCAGTAGACTCCTTAATTTCTGAATCAGAACTAGGATTAGATCCTTAAAGTATGATAATGAAATTGAAGGATTTCATAGATCTATAATTAGATCTTAGAAGTACTAAAATTGCAATAAAACTCTTGGAGAGTTAATGAACTATTCTCAATGAGATAAAGTCAAAGTTTGCAATAAGGCAAGTAGCGCAAGGCGCACCTTACTTCGATATTCTAGAAACCCGAGGCTTGGCCAAAGGCTTCTGGAATGTTGAAAACGGGCAAAGGCAAAATCCTTAAAAATCTTATGGGAAGAAAAATGACATATCCTAAAATGTCTGCCTAAATTGTGGCAAACGGGATCTCGGAAGCGTGACTGCCGTTTGGACAAAGCAGACATGAAGGAATTGAAGACGAGCAAGGCTCTGACTTCAAATATGTTTGTCAAAATTATGTTCACTACTAGTATTAAAATTGGATTTTTAAATACTTAGTGTGGTACATGAAATATATGTATTGATGTTCAGAATCTGTTATGAACAGGATACTGACTTCAATTGAGATAAATCTGCGAATTGGAAACGGACGAAAGTCGCTGTTTTAACCGTAGAAACCTAATTTTAGGAACTACCATTCGGGTGTGTACCTAAATTTGGAAAACTGTTATAATGTAACTAGTTGACTAGAAACCTATCTCCATATCAGTGTTTAACCCGCTGCGGGTGAACCTTTAATTCTAGACACACTAAAGTGTTTTATTATATAAGATGATATTGAGATAAACACATTATATGTGAAATAACAGCATTTATATTTGAATATAAATATATCTCAAACATATAACATGACAAACAAATAGCTCAAACTGATTGATCAGATGAAACTAATTGTGGCATTTTGTCTGGGACACAATTAAACAAGAATCGTATATCCACACTTTTGAAGAGTGGATACTAGGACTGATTTGATCATATTCAAATAAAGTCTATGAATCTAGTTTATTGGGCAAAGTGCCTAAAACACCTTTACTTGGTAAACGTGTAAATGCCACGAATCTGTTAGCCCTAGTTCATAGTGAAGCAAGTGGGCCCATGTCTAGCTAGGCTAGAGGTGGATATGAATATTTCGTGACCTTTACGGATGTGGCATCGCGTTATGGTTATGTGTTTCTTTTGAAGAACACAAATCAGAAACTTTTACAGTTTCGACACGAAATAGACAAACAGATCGGCTGAAGTATTAAACCATCACGGTAAGACCGTAATGGAAAATACTAAGGCAATAAGTTTCTAATATACTTGAAAGAGTATAGTATTCTTTCAAATAAGGACTCCTCCCGGAACACGTCAGTTTGACGGTGTGTCCGAATTGAGTAACCGAATTTTGTTGGACATGATAAGGTTAATCATGAGTCGCTCTGAGCTACCATTTCCTTCAAACGGATAAGCTTTAAAAAAGTGCCAGAACTTATTTTGAATAAGGTTCCATAAAAATCTGTTTGACAGATTTCATATTAGATATGAACAGGAAAGAAACCGGGTTTCTCATTCCTGATAATTTGGGTATGCTAGGCAAGTGTTTGGATGATACCAAACTAAAACCCAAATTGGATAAGTGCCATTGCGGTAATCCTAGGGATACCAAAGTATAATACTTATACAACTCACGAGAGAACAATTAGATTGTTGCTCACCATGCGGTTTCCTAAGAGCAGTGGTAAGTGGGAGGATAGTAAAACTCGATGAAAATCGGAGTAATACTATTCAAGGCACCGATTCCTAATGGAACATAAATATTTCATCAAGGATGGAACTATTACCAGTAACCTTCTAATACACAAGAACCGCGTAAGTCGGAGAGAGTCAGAAAACAACCTGGGGTATGGGTTTTTGATCTCACTTCGAAAAGATGTCTATCTTTAGAGGTATACCAACTGACTACGTATGAGGAAGTGATACAAGGTATCGACTCCCTATTATGGCAAAGTGCCATATAATCCGAAATGGATTCCATGTAAATCAAATATGTTTGGACACTAGTTGATGTACCGCAAGGCATTGTGCCTATTGGTACTATAAGTCTTATAGGAAGACATACATTGATGGCAACATACCAACGTATAAAGCTAGGCTTTTAGCGGAAAGTATCGTTATCAACATTGTGTCGATTACGATTCAACATTTTACCTGTTGCCACGGTATATCCATTTGGATAATACTTCCTGATGCTGCATGTTTCATTATGAAATATGTCAGCTTAACGGGAAAATCGCTTTCCTGAAAAGGAAACCTTTTGGAGGATGTTTACAACATCCTGAGGTTTTATCGTACCAAAAACTAGCAACACAAGGTTTGCAGGTTTTTGATCCATGATTGGATTGAAGCAAGCTTTAGGTTCTTGGAATTATCGTTTTGATGTAATCATAATCGTTTATGATTTAATTCAAAACGAAATGATTATTGTGTATATATGGAGGTTAGTGGGAGCGCACTGACAATAAATGTCCTAAAAAATAATGATAATATGTCATTTCTTGGAAATGATATTCCTATAATAACAATCGGTGAAAGCTTAGCTTTCGAGAAAACTCTCCGAGAAATCGTACATTGAAAAATGTACTCGACCTGGTGTCTCATATGCTCTGAGCATATGGATTCACAAACAGGCCAATCCAAGTGATAGTCACTGGATTGAAGTTAAGAACATACTTAGTATCTTAGAGAACTAAGGATTCTGTCTTAATCTATGGAGAAGGAGAACTTGAAGTGACTGGGATCACTATAGCAAGTTTCCTAAACCGATAAGACGGTTATAAGTCGCAAACGGTACTATACAGTTTGAATGACGGAACAGTGAGCTGGAAATCTTCCAAGCAAGATACTGTCACTGAATAAACAACAAATGCGGGTTATTGCTGCAGCTGAGGCGGCAATAGAAGCCATTTGGGTCGATAATAAATCTTATTAGATTAGATATAATTCTGTTAGCAGCTGAGCTAGGCGTCAGCACAGACTAAAGAATTAATGGTCTCATCAACGATCCAGATACATACTTCAATTATTCATCTGATTCGTTCGGATCATACATCATGGCGATGTGATGATCGAATAAATCGCATCAGATGATAATCATGCAAATCCGCTGAGGAAAGCATTTCTCAACAGTTTGAGCCAACCGTACATAGTTCGGGTGTAAGACACTCGAGTGACTCGCTATAGGCTAAGTGGGAGATTGTTGGGCAATTATGACCCATAGCGTCACTATTTGTACAGATCATGGTGTTATTGTACAAATTAACTATGTGACAAAAGAGATTGCGCTCTTATCATTTGTGATTAGATCACCTAGATGTATAAATGATAGGAGGTCCTTATGATTTGTTCCTGGATTGAGAATGATATGAGACGGTATCAGTCCACGAAGGATAAATCATTAAATATCCCTAGTCAGAGTATTATCAAGATTGGACATCGATAAATACGTAAAAGACTAGTATTACACTTGTGCGCGCTGTGAGGGCACAACATCATAGTTCTCATATATTTGGGTATATGATACTCATGCAAGTATAATAGGAGGTTGTGTTTTACCGATGGTAAGGGAAACAGCTTCGCTCTGGATAGACCCCTTCGGAATTCCATTGGTAGTATGACTATGTGTCTATGGAAGTCCGAAATCAGGGTAGGTGTATTTGGTCTTAACCTGAGACTAGCACCGCTAATACTTGCGACAATCAATATACTTTGCTTTTGGTCGTCCAGGGCTTTAACCGGTTTCTGTGTACGCCTCTTCTGGGTATATCAAGAATCGTAGTGTGTTGGGTGTGATGTCAAGACAGAAGTATCACTCCAGTCATAGTGGAGATGATGGTCACGTAGGATACGGGACTGGTTCTCTTAAATGCTGCAGCTATCGGGATATTATGACAAGGTCATGTATATCCGATTATAGAGACTAGTCACCAGACATCTGACATGTGCTTCGTACGGGGCAGACACAATTCCAACCCCAGGCCTAGCACGTGATCATCTGATACTGGATCGACATACACAATACTACGTATACTACGCCTGATATAGATCGTTTATTCCTGTAAGCATGTTTCTGGAGAATTGGGTAGGCATGGCGCTTTGCTAGAAGCCAACCTTGTCTTGTAAATCGGTATAAACGTAATACAAGGTACTTACGTGTTCGGATATTCCGACGACCGAATTTACTGCCAACATATCCGGGGATCTCATGGGTCGCTTCCCGAAGATTCACCGATGATGTATGACTCGCACTTAATTAATCTGGGATTAATTCGATGAGAGAGAAAATTAATCTGGATTAATTGCGGAGATATTTTATCTGGGATAAAATATCATTAAAAGAGAGATAACGATTAATTTGGAATTAATCGATAAATTAATATATTCGATATATTAAAGAAATTGGATTTCGACGTGGAATTGAAATTAGATTTTAATTCGAGCGAACGAATTAATTTAGAATTATTCGTTAGCGACGTGAATAGTGATTTCGCTAGGCATAATCATTTAATTACGTCGCAAAGGAAAAATTGTTAATTTGAAATTAGCGAACCCGAGCCCGGGATTGTTTGCGAGTGCATTCGCATTTCGAATTCGAGTGCGGCACTCAAGTCAAATCAAACGTCAAATCATTTGTCACATCAAGCGTCAAATCACATGTCACTTTGAGTGATGTGACAATTGATTGATTGATTGATTGATGTGAGTTGATATGAGATGATGCAAGCATTTAATGCTTGACTTTTGAAATAGAAAAATGGTAAATGGTTAAATAATTTTGGAAATTAAATACCTATTACACTTTTTCATTCTCTCTCTCTCTGCTCACGATTTTGGAGCCAAAAAAACTCCTCTCTCTCTCACGACTTCTTCTTCTCTCTCGGCCTTGGAGGCAAAAATTTCTTCACTGGTTTTGTAAAAACCCGTGAGTCTTGGAGAAGAGATTGATGATTTTGTGGCAAGATCAAAGGTGCTAGCACACATAGGAGTCATACAAATGTGATAGGGCAGTAACTTCATGAGCATTGAATCACCATCATCAAGAGCTTGGAGCTTGGAGCTTTAATGGAGTCCATGGCCGAATCTTGAAGACTGAAAATCTGTCACTGCCGAGCCTTGGAGGAGAGGTCAGTTCGTTTTTTGTCTTCACTCGCGTCGACTAACCCGATCATTGTGAGTATTCCGTACCTCATTTGAATGTATTCACACTTGTTTCATGCTTGATCAATGATCTTGGGAAGCTTAGAGCAAACCAAAAAGGCCCATATTAGCATCAATAGCAGTTCTGCCGGGTATGGCACTCTGGGGGCGAGGCCCACATTAGTTCAGAATCAGTCTGGCCGAGTATGGCACTCTGAGGGCGAGGCCCACTTTAATTCAGTATCAGTTTTGCCGAGAATGGTAATATGAGAATGGAGTAAGGTTCGAGAATGAACAAGCCGAGAATGACATTCTGAGAATGGAGCAAAGTTTGAGAATGAACAAGCCAAGAATGGAAATCCGAGAATGGAGCAGAGTTTGAGAATGAACAAGCCGGGAATGGCACTCCGAGAATGGAAACACAGTTCGGGAATGACAAGCCGGGAATGGCACTCCAAGAATGGAAACACAGTTTCAGGAATGAACAAGCCGGGAATGACACTCTGAGAATGGAAACACAGTTCGGGAATGAACAAGCCAGGAATGGCACTCCAAGAATGGAAACACAGTTTCAGGAATGAACAAACCGGGAATGGCACTCCAAGAATGGAAACACAGTTTCAGGAATGAACAAGCCGGGAGTGGCACTCCAGAATGGAACACAGTTCGGGAATGAACAAGCTGGGAATGGCACTCCAGGAATGGAAACACAGTTCGGGAGTGAACAAGCCGGGAATGGCACTCCAAGAATGGAAACACAGTTCGGGAATGAACAAGCCGAGAATAACAATCCGAGAATGGAGCAAGGTTCGAGAATGGACAATCCGAGAATGGCAATCCGAGAATGGAGCAAGGTTCGGGAATGAACAAGCCGAGAATGGCACTCCGAGAATGGAAACACAGTTCAGGAATGAACAAGCCGGGAATGGCACTCCGAGAATAGAAACACAGTTTGGGAATGAACAAGTCGGGAATGGCACTCCAAGAATGGAACACAGTTTGGGAATGAACAAGCCGGGAATGGCACTCCGAGAATGGAAACACAGTTTGGGAATGAACAAACCGGGCAGTCTTGCCAGGTATGGCACTCCGGGTATGGAGACACTTCAGTATTAGTATCAGTTTGGGGCAGAGGCCCACATCAGTATCAGTATCAACTTTGGGGGCGAGGCCCACATTATCAGTATCTGGTTGGGGTCGAGGCCCACATCAGTATCAACTTGGGGGTCGAGGCCCACATCAGTATCAACTTGGGGGCTTGGCCCACTTTATCAGTATCAGTTTGGGTTCGAGGCCCACATCAGTATCAGCTTGGGGGCGAGGCCCACAGCATCAATATCAGATTTGGGGATGAGTCACAGGGTCGAGACCCACATCAGCATCAGTTTTGGGGATGAGTCTCAGGGTCGTGACCCACATCATCAGCAGTTTTGGGGATGAGTCCCAGGGTCGAGGCCTACGTCAGTATCAGTTTCGGAGATGAGTCCCAGGGTTGAGGCCCACATCAGCATCAACATCAGTTTTAGGGATGAGTCTCAGAGTTGAGGCCTACATCAGCATCAGTTTTGGGGATGAGTCTCAGGGTCGTGACCCACATCATCAGCAGTTTTGGGGATGAGTCCCAGGGTCGAGGCCAATGTCAGTATCAGTTTCGGGGATGAGTCCTAGGGTTGAGGCCCACATCAGCATCAGCATCAGTTTTAGGGATGAGTCCCAGGGTTGAGGCCTACATCAGTATCAGTTTTGGGGATGAGTCCCAGGGTCGAGGCCCACGGTAGTATCGGTTTCGGGGATGAGTCCCAGGGTCGAGGCCCACATCAGCATCAGTATCAGTTTCGGGGATGAGTCCTAGGGTTGAGGCCCAAATCAGCATCAGTATCAGTTTTGGGGATGAGTCCCAGGGTCGTGACCCACATCATCAGTTTTGGGGATGCGTCTCAGGGTCGTGACCCACATCATCAGTAGTTTGGGATGCGTCCCTGGATCGAGGTCCACTGCATCATTATTTTCGGGATGCGTCCCAGGGTCAAGGCCCACATTTTATCGGCAGTATTGGGATGCGTCCCAGGGTCGAGGCCCCCGTTGTCGGTTGCAGCTATTGGGATGCGTCCCAGGATCAAAGTCCACTGCATCATCATTTTCGGGATGCGTCCCAGGGTCGAGGCCCATATTTTGTCAGCGGTATTGGGATGCGTCCAAGGTCGAGGCCCCCGTTGTCGGTTGCAGCTATTGGGATGCGTCCCAGGATCTAGGTCCACTGCATCATCATTTTCGGGATGCGTCCCAGGGTCGAGGCCCATATTTTGTCAGTAGTATTGGGATGCGTCCCAGGTTAAGGCCCCCGTTGTCGGTTGCAGTTATTGGGATGCATCCCACGGTCGAGGCCCACTGCAACATTCCTTTTTGGGATGCGTCTTAGGGTCGAGGCCCACATTATCGGTGGTATTGGGATGCGTTCCGGGGTCGAGGCCCCCGTTGTCAGTTGCAGTTATTGGGATGTGTCCCAAGATCGAGGTTAACTGCGACATCTACTCAGATCGAGGCAGCAGGCAAGTCAGGTGGCAGCTGGCGAGCCAGGTAAGTAAAAATACATTGCATGACTTGGATAGGATTGCCATTGTCACACACCGCACAAGTCCCATCAAAATGAGGGCGACTGTAAGCGCTGCATTTTTGCATATAAGTCCCTATGATGAGTCTCGTATGGAGGCACTACCTTTTAAGTTGCGGAAGTCGCGGGAAACAGACGTCGGAAGGGAAGATTCAAGAATTGACACACTGTCGGATTTAATTCGCTGGATTAGCTTCGGGTTCGCTTGTTGGACCTTCGTTATTAAAACGCATCCTTAGCCCAAGCCCATTAAATCACACCCAATAATAATTAAAACATTTAAAACACATGTCACAAATTAAAATTAAATTAAAATTAAATAATTCACTCACCAATTTAAATAAAATTCCCCACCAATTACAATTATTCATTTCCCTTAATAAACTAAATAAAATAAATTACAACTTACTTGATTTCTTTCATTTTAAAAATCCCATGCATAACCCTAATTCCCCTACCCTCTCACTATAAAAGAATAAAATAACCCAACCATAAGATCCTCGCCTCTCATTCCTCTCACTCGGCAGACACTCTCCATACACAGCTCACTCTAACAGCCTTTAACGTGAAGACCAGCAGCCCATAAACCCACATCAGCCGTAAGTACTGACACAACTCCTCTGCCAACCGAACACACACAAAACGAACCAGCCTTTCCTTCTAAAAAAACCAGCAAACAAAAGCCAAAAACCCTAACATATCCACGGCAAAACAGAAAAGAAAGATGGAACCCTAGATACATTTGGCATCCACTCTTCAACCCAGCACTCTTGCCGAACAGAAAAAAAACACAAACAGAATACCCTAGGACACTCGGCAGCAACAAACAGAACCAACAAGTCACACACAATATTCACACAAGAAACAACCATCATTTCCGTCCACAACACCACCAAAAAAACCTTGGATTGCCGCCCCCATCACTGCACATCTAGTTCAGCCGCATAACTAACCAGCCATCTCTCTCACTCGGTGACAAACCCCAAACCATTATCCTTCTCTTCTCACGCCATTGCCCATCAAACCTTCGCCAAACTCACGTAACAAGCCTTCCCCTGACCACGAACAAAACACATTAACACCACATTATCCCTCAAGTAGCAGCCCTTCACCGAGCCATCAACTCACGCCACTGACCACCTTCAGCAGCCCCTTCACGCATATAATCCCTCACAAACGGCCACCCTTTGACGCCAATAAGAACCCCACACACTGCCCTGATTCACTCACATATACACTGCCTCTTCATGTGCCTTCAGTTCACACAAACTGCTCCCACTCGCGCCCATTCAGTCCTCCATAAACTGCTCCCACTCATGCCCATTCAACCCTCCACAAACCGCTTCCACTCACGCAAAGAACAACCCTGAAACAGTCCAGAATTCGCCCCCAAAACTGCACCAAAAACAGTCCCCAAAACCGCACGAAACAGCCCCAAAATAGTCCCCGAATACCGCAAACAGTAACTAAACCCAACGACCAGAAAATACAGCAAAAACAGAGGAAACAGTAGCCCGAAACAGCGAGGCGACGAAGGAAAACAGAAAATCAGTGAACCAGAAAAGTTATGGAACATCAACCCTTCCGACGGCCGTGTAACGCGCTTTCGAGAAACGAATAAAGAGGTTAGACCTGAGGGCACCCTCTTTATTTACTATCTTTCGTTTATTTTAATATATTATCGCATGAGAGTCGTTTATTGAGGCATGATGTGAATTCCGGATGAATGGAATGCGTGTTTTCTTTTGTGGTATATCGGATGGAAACCCGGACGTAAATTCCGTAGCCGAATCCGAATGGACGGTAGTGCGGTTTACACTCGGGATACAATACCACGTACCACTTGAGAGACACACGTATTTTGTTTCATACAACCTTGGATTCGAGCATGATTTAGTCTAGTATGTTATTTATTTTTTAAGCATGGTTTAGTTGTTTATCTTAAGCATGATTGGTTATTTATTTTGCGTTTGGAATTTGCATTATGTTTAGGTTGTTATTTGTTTTCCGTATTATATAATTGAAGTATGTTCATGAGATTTCCGTGTGATATTGTATGATTTCCGTTATGATGATTTACTTTTCAAGCATGCAACTTAGACATAGGATTTATCTTTATGAACATGAACTAGATATAGGTTGTTCTTCAGCATGTTGCGTGGATTCGGTTAATATATTGCACAAATCACATCATTACAAGTGGCATAAGTAAGGGACCATTCCGAACCCAACAGGTTTGAGGTCTTCCCTTGCGAGGGGTGAGTGCGGCCTTAAATCTTTGTCCCGGTTCACACCGGGTGGCGACTCCATGTTATTTCTCCGGTTTAGTTCCCCACGAGCTATTCCGTACTCCCAACTCGCCGATTTCTGTGTCCTACAATAGGGATTTCAAAACTCCTCATACAATATAAATTTTGTCTATAAAAATTTAAAAATGAGGAAAAACTTGTGATATTTGGATGGAGACTGCCTGAAATTCTTGAGTTTTGTTTGTTTAAGAGAGTGAAGAAGAAGGTTGTTCCAGTATTATAATAAAGAACCTTTAGCATCGCGAAGTCATGCAACGCTAAATATTTACTTTTGACATTTCGCTTCGCCAATAAGTAGAGACGCTAAACATCCGCGTTGCCTATAGTTATGCAACGTTAAATATTGTACATTTCGAGTCGCACACTCTAATGGCGACGCTAAATGTTAAAATTAAAAATTAAATTTTTTTCCCTCCATACATTTGGCGACGCTAAAACTTTACAATTGAAATTTAGCATCACATGTCTATAGCAATGCTAAATAGTATATATTTATTATATTTTTTAAAAAATGACATATTATAAAATTTTAATTTTTTTTTATTAAACTTTAATAAAATGTACAAATTTATTAATCGCTAATAAGGGTTCGCCCTGTTTCATTGTCCAACGTTAACTCGTCTTCGACTACATATTCTTCTCGGTCATCATTTTCTTCTTGGTCGTCATCCAAGTTTTGGATTACCTCAATAGCATCAATGTCATCTCGGGTAAGCTGAATAGTGACAATATCTTTTTGTACAATATTTGAAAACTGAAATATTTGCTCGACATCCATCTAAAGTGGGGTACATCCATCTTTGTGAAACAAATAAATATTTATACATAAGATCTTATCTATCTATGGGGTACATCAATATGAGGTGGACAAGATCTCCCTTCTGTGCTTATGTGCATAAATGCATTAGCAGGTGAACCATTACATCAAAAAATACATGTGGAAGTATTCTTTCCAGCTGACAAAGAATAAGGATGATTACTTGGGGGCACATTCATCTGAAGTGGACAATACCTCATTTCTATGCTTCTGCGGGTAAATACACTATCGGGTGAATCATTACATCAAAAAATACAAGTGGAAGTATTTGTTCCAACTGACAAAGATAAGGACGATTACTTGCTCAAATTCATCAATCAGCAGAAACATAAGCATAACAAAGCAGCAATATGCGTAGATAATAGTAATAATAGCATAATGGTAAACGAATGGCCATAAAATACAATAAAGCAAACATGATAGAACTCATGTCTCGCCAGCCTAGCTTTGGGAAGTCTAGCCGGATATTGCAATGGATGTCCGTCCAGATATACAACGAGTATTGTCGGACATTCTGAATGTAACAAATGGAGAAACATGCGTCACTATAATAACAGATTAAAGAAAATAATATAAAACAATAAAAGCTAGTTGTGTAAAATCGAAATTGTAGGGGTTATTTAGGGGGTGAGTCGGTAACGCAGCGGAAGCGGTGAAAATCCGATTTTCAGATTTCAAAACTTTTCTCGGATTAATTAAATAAACATATTTATTTAATATTCCAATAATCAAATTATGAAAATAAATTCAATAAAACAATTTTAAGTGAATTTACCGAAAACCCTTCCTTTGTATTTTTGTCCGTTTTAGTCCGAAATTGATCCAATCAATTTTGAATGATTCTAAATCATTTCTAAGATGAACTTATGATGTTCAAAACATCAAAACACCAAAGCAACCAAAATCCCCAATTTTCCTATCTTGGCTGAATGCACCATTTGGTGCCCAAGTTGACCATTTGGTCATTTCATGCTTCAAAACTCATCCAAATGAAATCCAATCAACATGAAACTTTGCATGCATCATATACACACCCAAATGCTCAACATATATGAAAACCCCCAAATTTGGAATTAGTTAAAAACCCTAATTTTTCAATTTCCTCAAATTGGACAAATTAGACCAAATACATTAAATCAATTACTTCAATCATCATTCTTCCATCCAATCCAAGTCTCAACACAATGAAACAACTCAAGATAAAATCTAGGTCATTTAAGAGTGGGTCAATAACTCTAGATTAGCAACATGGTTTCATAAACCTTAAAAGAATCCTTACAACTACAATAGTCACAAGTTTCCTTCACCATACATGCTCAACACTTCTATCAAACTTACACCAAAAAAAACACAAAGAAATAAAGAAAGAAATAATCTAAGAACATCACATGTTGAAGCCTTGAACCTAAGGAACATATTCCTCTCTAATAGTAAGTTGGAAAAACTTACTAAATTCCAAGCTATCTTTGATTTTATCTTTCTTTTCTCAAGCTTCCTTTGCCTTTCTTCAATGGAGTTTATTTTGATAAAGTGTATATTAGGTTAAGTGTATCATGAAATGAAAATCAATTTATACTTGTTTCATTTGGCCTTTGGCCGAAAATGGCTAAGACAAAAACAAGGAAATTAATTTCAATTTCATTTCAAGTTTCATTTGGTCAACTTGCACAAATATCTTATAAACAACTTTATTAGATATTTATTTGGTCAACAAATGCAACTAATTCATTTACTTTAAATATCCTAACATAAGATATTTATATTTTAATTAATTTAATCATTTAACAATTAAATAATTAATTAATTAATCAATACAAATATATTAAATATATGTATAATATTTACATTAAATATTAAAAACATATATTCATTTAGGAAATAAGTCAAATAACTCATTTTGACTATTAATTAATGTGTATTTAAATTAATCAAGTATTAAATGTAAATACACAATATTAAGGAAATGACTATCTTGTCTCTTTAGCATGTATCTTGCGTTTAACTATTAAACGACTTTATAAATAATCAATATTATTTATTTATGTTGCTCTAGTGCTCAACGAGTATGTTTCATTATTGAGACTCTCTAGGTTCAGGTATATCCGTCACAAAATCTAATTTCGTGTCCATAATCTATCCACCCGTAGATTATGACGATCACGGATAATCTCGCTGAACCATACAGGTCGAGGTCATCGCAAATGTATAATTCCTCCGTCACAGGTATCCGGATAAATCCCAGAGATATAGATGTAAACGTCAAATCACTATCGGGATTATCCAGTCGACTATTCTATTAGCAATCTCAAAAGAATGTTTAGAACTAGCTTCTAAACTTTACCACGGGCCCATGGTTTTATCTGATTGCTAATCATATGGACTACCTATGCTCTGGTACACAGAACTGACGGATCTTATCTTGATACACATAGGACACCCTGAG
>SKCR01005495.1:0-25852 GCA_019454045.1 Zanthoxylum bungeanum | reverse complement strand
ACTCAAAGTGACTAGACATCACATCAATCAAAGTGACTAATGATTTGATGCTTGATGTGACTTGTGTGGGCCGCACTTGAATTCGAATGCGAGTGGGCCGCAAACACTCACGAATTTTCCGTTGCGACGTAATTAAATCAATAAATAATTATGCCTAGCAAAATTACTATTCATGTCGCTAACGAATTAATTCTAAATTAACTCGTTCGCCCGAATTAAAATCTAATTTTAATTCCGATTCGAAATCCAATTTCGTATAATATATCAAATATATTATTTTTTCGATTAATTTACAATTAATCGTTCTCTATCTCTTTATAAATATTTTATCCCAGATAAAATCTCTCGTAATTAATCCCAGATTAATTTTCTCTCTCTTATAATTAATCCCAGATTAATAAAGTGCGAGCCACACGTCATCGGTGAATCTTCAGGAAGCGACCATGAGATCCCTGGATATGTTGGCAGTAATCCGGTCGTCGGACTATCCGAACACGTACGTACCTAGTACTACATTTTTACCGATTTACAAGACATGGTTGGCTTCTAGCAAAGCGCCGTGCCTACCCAATTCTCCAGAAATATTCTTACTGGAATATGTGATCTATATCAGGCGTAATATACGTAGTATTGCGTATTTCGATCCAGTATCGGATGTCACGTGCTAGGCCTGGGGATGGAATCGTGTCTGCCCCGTACGAAGCACATATCAGATCTTTGGTTACTAGTCTCTATAATCGTATAAACATGACCTAGTCATAATATCCCGATAGCTACAGCATATAAGAGAACCAGTTCCGTATCCTACGTGATCATCATCTCCACTATGACTGGAGAGATAGTTCCGTCTTGACATCATACCTAATACACTACGATTCTCAATATACCTAGAAGAGGTGTACACAGAACCTGTTAAAGCCCTGGATGACCAAAACCAAAGTATAATGATTGTCGCAAGTATTAGCGGTGCAAGTCTCAGGTTAAGGCCAAATACACCTACCCTGATTCGGACTTCCATAGACACATAGTCATACTACCAATGGAATTCCGAGGGGTCTATCCAGAGCGAAGCTGTTTCCGTACCATCGGTAAACATAACCTCCTATTACACTTGCATGAGTATCATATACCCAAATATATGAGAACTATGCTGTTATGCTCCCACAATGCGCACAAGTGTAATACTAGTCTATTCCGCATTATCGATGTCCAATCTCGATAATACTACGACTAGGGATATATAATGATTAAACCTCATGGATTGATACTGTCTCATATCATCTCAATCCAGAACTAATCATATGGACCTTTTATCATTTATACAACTTGGTACTCTAATTACAAATGATAAAAGAGCAATTTCCTTTGTCACATAGTTAATTTGTACAACAACACCATGATCTGTACAAATAGTGATGCTATTGGTCATAATTGTCCAACAATCTCCCACTTGGCCTATAGCCAATCACTCAAGTGTCCTACACCCGAACTATGTACGGTTTGCTCAAATTTCTGCTGAGAAAATGCTTTCGTCAGCGGATTTGCAGTGTTATCATCTAATGCGATTTATTCGATCATCACATCGCTACGATGTATGATCCGAACGAATCAGATGAATATTGAAGTATATATCTGGATCGTTGATGAGACCATTAATTCTTTAGCCTGCATTGTAGCCTAGCTCAGTTGCTAACAGAACTACTCATAATCTAATTAGGATTATTATCGATCCAAAAGGCTTCTATTGCTGCCTCAGCTGCAACAATAACCCGCTTGTGTTGTTTATTCGGCAACAGTATCTTGCTTGGAAGATTTCCAGCTCAATGTTAGGTTATTCAAACTTTATAGTACCATTGTTATGACTTATAGTCGTTATGACCGGTTTGGAAACTTGCAGTAGTGAATCCAGTCACTTCAAGTTCTCATTCTCTATAGTATAAGACATCATCCTTAGTTCGTCTAAGAAACTTAAGGATGTTCTTAACATCAATCCAGTGACTATCACATAGATTGGCCTGATTGTGACTCCATATGCTCAAAGTATATGAGACACCAGGTCGCGTACATTTTTTAATGTACGAGTTCTCGGAGAGTATTAACAACTTTAAATCTATCCCAGTAGATCTTAATTCTTAGAATAAAGGTTGTTTCTCCCAAGAATTCTACGAAGATTTTTCATGAAAGCCAAGCTTTCACCGATTCTATTATGGGAATATCATTTCCAAGAAATGATATGTCATCATTACATAGGACTTTCACTGTCAGTGCGCTCCCACTAACCTCCTTATATACACAAGAATTATTTTCACTTTGAATTAAATCATATACCATTATGATTACATCATAACGATAATTCCAAGAACGCAATGCTTGCTTCAACCCATAAATGGATCGAATAACCTGCAAACTTTGTTTGCTCATTTTGGTACGAAAAACCGTCAGGATGTTATAAACATCCTCCAAAAGGTTTCCGTTAAGGAAAGCGGTTTTGGCATTTAGCTGCCATATTTCATAAATGAAACATGCAGCATCAGCAAGCATTATCCAAATGGATTAAACAATGGCAACGGTTAAAAGGTTTCATCGTAATCGACACAATGTTGATAACGATACATTTTCGCTACAAGCCTGTTTAGTACGTTGGTATGTTGCCTTCCATGTATGTCTTCCTTGAAGACTTATATAGTACCAATAGGCACAATGCCTTCCGGTACAACAACGAGTATCCAAACTTGGTTGATATACATGGAATCTATTTCGGACTATATGGCAATTTGCCATAATTGGGAGTCGATACCTTGTATCACTTCCTCATACGTAGTCAGGTCGTATTCCTCAATAAGATTGACATCTTTATGAAGTGAGATCAGAAACCCATACCTCTCAGGTTGTTTTTTTGACTCTCTCCGACTTACGCGGTTCTTGTGTATTCGAAGATTATTGGTATAGTTTCATCCTTGATGAACTATTTGTGTTCCATTGAGGACTCGATGCCTGGAACAGTATTACTCTGATTTTCATCGAGTTTTACTTTCCTCCCATTTACCACTGCATATAGGTATTCCTCTTAGGAAAACCGCATGGCGAGCAACAATTACATTGTTCTCTAGTGAGTTGTATAAGTACTATACTTTGGTTTCCCTAGGATAACCCACAACTTAGGCACTTATCCGATTTGGGTTCTAGTTTGGTATCATCCAAACGTATGCCTAGCATTCCCAAATCTTCAGGAATGAGAAAACCTGGTTTCTTTCCTGTTCATATCTAATATGAAATCTTTCAAACAGATTTACATGGAACCTTATTCAAATTAAGTTTTGCATAGTTAAATGTGTATCCGTTGAAGGAAATGGTAGCTCGGAGCTACTCATGATTAACCTTATCATGTCTAACAAAATTCGGTTTCTCTGTTCAGACACACCGTCAAATTGACTTGTTCCTGGAGGAGTCCTCATTGAAATAATACTATACTCTTTCAAGTATATGAGAAACTTATTGCTTAAGTATTTTCATCATGGTCCAATCATGATGTTTTGATACTTTAGTCGATCTGTTTGTCTACTTCGTGTTGAAACTCTTTGAATTTATCAAAAGTTTCTGATCTGTGTTTCTCAAGAAACACATAACCATAACGCGATGCCACATTCGTAACGGTTTCGAAGTATTCATATCCACCTCTAGCCTAGCTAGATATGGGCCCACTTACGTCACTATGAACAAGGGCTAACAGATCGGTGGCTATTGCACTTTTACCAAGTAAAGATGTTTTAGGAACTTTGCCCAATAAACTAGATTCGTAGACATCATTTGAATAGAATCAAATTTGTCCTAGTACCCACTCTTCGAAAGTGTGGATATACGAGTCTTGTTAATTGTGTCCCAGACAACAATGCCACATATAAGTCTCTTCTGATTAAATCAGTTTGAGCTATTTGTTTGTCATGTCATATGTTTGAGATTTATTTATATTCAAAATATAAATACTATTATTGACATCTAATGTGTTTATCTCAATATCATCTTTATAAAATGAAACACTTTAGTGTTCTAGAATATAAAGGTATACTCACAACGAGTTATACTCTGATAAAGAGATAATGTATCTAGTCAAACTAGTTACATTGTAACAGTTTCATAATTTAAGTACACACCCGAAAGGTAGTTCCTGAACTTAGGTTTCTACGGTCAAAACAACGACTCTCGTCCTGTTTCCGATTCGCAGATCAATCTCATCTGAAGTCAGTATCCTACTTGTCAGCAGATTCTGCACATCAATACATATTTATGTACCACACTCAGTATCTAAATCCAATTTTAATACTAGTAGTGATCATGTTTATGACAAACATGGTTGAAGATGGAGCCTTGCACCGCTTTCAATTCCTTCATGCCTGCCTCGTCCATACGGCAGTCACGTTTCAGTGACCCCGTTTGCCACAGTTTAGGCAGACATCTTGGGATATGTCCTTTGTCTTCCCAAAAGATTATAATGATTTTGCCTTTGCCCATTTTCCACACCCATAAGCCTTCGGCCAAACCTTGGCCTTCCGGAATGTCGAAGTAAGATGCGTCTTGCGCTTCTTGCCTCATTGCAAACTTTGGCTTTGTCTCATTGAGCATAGCCATTAACTCTCCAAGAGTTTACTATTGCAATTTGTACTTCTAAGATCTAAGGATAGATCTATGAAGATCATTCAATTTCATTATCATACTATAAGGATCTAATCCTTAGTTCTGACTAAGAAATTAAGGAGTCTTTGCGGCAAGCATAATGAATTAAGCACTAAAGTTATCATCACATGAATATTCCAAATATCATGTTCTACTATTTTCTCAACTCCGGGCTTAGGCTCGAGACGTCACTATATCAAATAAAGTAACTTCTCGGTTACTAGGACTATCCTGAGATTTTATTCCCAATTTGAAAATTAAAGCCGTTTAAAATATTTTCACCCAGGTTTACATTTTAAATGCTAATCTTTCAACTTATCTTGATTCTAATAGTCTAACTATCGAATCAACGATTTTAGGTACTATTGATTATAATGATTACTATAGTCTAACTATATAATCAACTATAATTTAATTGATTAAATTCAATTATATTGATTACTATAATCCAATTATAAAATCAACTATTAATTGAAATAGTTTGAATTCAATTATATTGATTACTATAATCCAATTATAAAATCAACTATAATTTAATAGTTTGAATATAGTCCAACTGCTCAATTAAAACAACATTAAATATTAGTCCAACTAATAAATTATTTATATTTACGAAAAATTTCAAATGAGCGCGTATTGGCAAGTAACTAAACGAATATTACAAATTTAATACTCGCCTCCCAATATTTTTCGGCGAGCCTCTAACCCTCTATGGAGTACTCGGGAAACCTTGTTTCCAAGTGGGCTAGGATCTCGTTAAATAACACACAATCTTGACTTTGGCCAACAAATTGTATGATAATTAACTAGGTAGATCTCTAAGATCAATTGGATCACATCCAATTCCTAGATCCAGTATGTGGACATCCAAGTCCGAAACATATATCTTATATATGCTAATATATCCAATATATTCCCTAACCTTTTTCTTCTGAATCAACTAAGCCTTGGCTTTGGCACAACAAACTTAGTGATCCCAGTTAAGCGGAACCCATTGACCTTGGAAAGCTTCGTAATCAATGTCGATGGACAAGAAGTGATCTTGACTTTGGCCAACAAATCACAACTTGGACAAGACACCGATATGGAACAAAGCCTTCATGATTCAAACACATCCGCGACGGACAAAGGTCTTGACTTTGGCCAACAAACCAGTGCCAGTCTTGGATCTTGAGTAAGAATCACTCAATGGAAGGAAAAACGCTTAATATGTTGTGAGGGTTTTTTCGCGTAAATTGGCAACCAATTAATTAGCTTTGTTAAGGTCTCATCATCATACACCCTTAAACATGCATTCTAAACACATTATAAGGCGCGTAAATAAATAAAGTAATAATGATATGCGGATGGATACTTAAAACATTGTTCCTAGAACAAATCTCTCCATTTCCTCTCTCCCGCTAGCACAAGTATTACTTCTACCCAATTATATAACACTTCTAAAGAAACCTCATTTACATTGAAGGGAATAGGTGAGAAGAGAAATACACAGAGTCAAGAGGTAATAGGCTGGACACGCAGGTCAAATTAATAAATTCTAAATTTATTACAACAATTTCCAAAATTGTCCCACCCATCTAATATCCATCCGATGTACATTATTCATACATCGCAACCATGTATTCACACAAGCATGTTATCAATCAATCTAATCCAATTAATTAATCTGATAATTAATGACCATCCAATGTTCTAACAACGATTTGATTTTGCACGAGTCCGATTCGTTTTGCGAATAAGTACTCAAAGTACGAATTCTTGAATTATATTAAACTACAACATTAAATCCAATTTAATTTGTATTTAATACTAATTCTATATTTAATTCCAAATTAAATATTACACTTTATTAATGAACCTTTACGACTTAGATTCTAAATCTAATCATTACGGGTATCAAAGCCCGATAAACATCCAATGTCATTTTAATTTAAAGTCCAATGGGCTTTTAATAAATTTCATAAGGCATGGACTTTGGTCAATATGGGTCAAACCCAAATACCAAAGCCCATTTAAGGAATCACCCTTATTTGCCAAGAAACCAATTTATGCCCATTAGGCCCAATTAAAATTAAAGGTTCATTAAGTAATATTTGGACTTTATGGATATGGTTTTGGGCCAAATTGGATCCAACCAATTAGCCTAAACCAAACTTGGCCCAACCAAGCCCATTAACCCCAATTACAACTTTACAAGCCCAATTCCAAATTTAAGCCCAATTAATTTAATTTCAAAATTCCAAATTTCATAATTAAATTAACCAAAGTGTATGTCATAATTAATTAACCAAATTAACATTTCCAAAATACTAATTCACTCAATTAATTATGCTCATTATCATCAACATATGTCCAACACATTTGAATCAAAAAATCACATCATTTTACATGCTTCAAAGTCTCGGCATTTTGGGGTTTTTATTGTTCGATTCAGTTTCAATCTAATTAAATCCACAATCAACATTCCCCAAATGATTCCAACTCATCCAATGATCAAAATCAAAAAAAATACCATGACAATAGGGCATTGTTCATATTCGGCCAAGCCAACATATTTGGGGAAAAATTGATCCAATCAATATTTCATGAAATTGTTCATATACAACTTCAATACAACATCATTCAAGCATACTCAATCAATCAATTTTATCAAATCATGCTCAAATTGATTTTACGCAAATTTTACCCTAATTTGTTTCATGCTCAAAATGGCTCAAGATACCATTGTTGGGTTTCTAATAAGTCCCAAGAATCAATTCAAGCAAGAAACATGTGTGAAATACAACAATGAAGAATGGCATAATCATACTTACATTGAACGGTTATGCGATGTGAGGAACAAAAAAATTTTCTCCCCTCCAAGGTGTTCTCGGTAGTGGGCTGTTTTGAGCTCCTCCAAATTCAGTCACCACTTCCAAGTGTGCTCCAAGCTCCAAGCTTTACAAATGGTGATTCCATGCTCACAAGTTGGTTTCCCTATCACCTTATGATGACCCTTCATGTTCTAGCATTGGAAAAATTGCCATAATCTTTCATTGTTTCTTCTTGTTATTTTCGGCCTTGCCAAGAAATGGAGAAGAAAAAATGTATTCAAAGCCGAGAGAGGGAGATGAGGGAAATAGGTTCCAAAACCATGTGTTACCATAAGAGAGAGAGAAAATATGTGTTAAGTGTTTTGTGTATTAGATTTCCAAAAGCTAATACCCAATTCTTGCTTTCAAAAAGTCAAGGCATTTAAGCCTACAACCACCTCCATCACTATTCACATCTAGAGTGACATGTTGTCAATCACTCAAAGTGACTAGACATTACATCAATCAAAGTGACTAATGATTTGACGTTTGATGTGAATTGTGGGCCGCACATGATTCAAAATACGAGTGGGCCCGCAAACACTCCCGGGCTCGGGTTCGCTAATTCCGATTTAATGAATTTTCTGTTGCGACGTAATTAAATCAAATTCAATTAAATAATTATGCCTAGCAAAATTATTATTCACATCGCTAACGAATTAATTCTAAATTAACTCGTTCCCCCGAATTAAAATCTAATTTTAATTCCGCGTCGAAATCCAATTTCGTATAATATATCAAATATATTATTTTATCGATTAATTCCAAATTAATCGTTCTCTCTCTTTTATTAATATTTTATCCCAGATAAAATATCTCTGTAATTAATCACAGATTAATTTTCTCTCTCTTATAATTAATCCCAGATTAATAAAGTGCGAGTCATGCGTCATCGGTGAATCTTCGGGAAGCGACCCATGAGATCCCCGGATATGTTGGCAGCAAATCCGGTCGTCAGAATATCTGAACACGTACGTACCTGGTACTACATTTTTACCGATTTACAAGACATGGTTGGCTTCTAGCAAAGCACCGTGCCTACCCAATTCTCCAGAAATATTCTTACTGGAATAGGTGATCTATATCAGGCGTAGTATACGTAGTATTGCGTATTTCGATCCAGTATCGGATGTCACGTGCTAGGCTTGGGGCTGAAATCTTGTATGCCCCGTACGAAGCACATATCGGATCTCTAGTAACTAGTCTCTATAATCGGATAAACATGACCTAGTCATAATATCCCGATAGCTGCAGCATATAAGAGAACCAGTTCCGTATCATACGTGATCATCATCTCCACTATGACTGGAGTGATACTTCCGTCTTGACATCAAACCCAATACACTACGATTCTCAATATACCCAGAAGAGGCGTACACAGAACCTGTTAAAGCCCTGGACGACCAAAACCAAAGTATGTTGATTGTCGCAAGTATTAGCGGTGCAAGTCTCAGGTTAAGACCAAATACACATACCCTGATTCGGACTTCCATAGAAACGTAGTCATACTACCAATGGAATTCTGAGGGGTCGATCCAGAGCGAAGCTGTTTCCGTACCATCGGTAAACACAACCTCCTATTACACTTGTATGAGTATCATATACCCAAATATATGAGAACTATGCCGTTATGCTCCCACAACGTGCACAAGTGTAATACTAGTCTATTCCACATTATCGATGTCCAATCTCAATAATACTACGACTAGAGATATATAATGATTAAACCTCATGGATTGATACTGTCACATATCATCTCAATCCAAAACTAATCATATGGACCTTTTATCATTTATACATCTTGGTAATCTAATTACAAATGATAAAAGAGCAATTTCCATTGTCACATAGTTAATTTGTACAAGAACACCATGATCTGTATAAATAGTGATGTTATGGGTCATAATTGTCCAACAATCTCAACTTGAAAAGGTCCACTCAATGATTTGGAATCTAGATGGCACTTCTTCCATTTGTTGTAGAAAATTATGGTTAATGCTGATGATTTATAATCGATAAACTTGATTAGAATATAATTCATGGAATATTTTTCGGAACTAGACTAAGTCTTTCAATTCAACAAGCTATGATCATTTGATGGTGTATTATGCTTTTGACATGACATAATACGTGTATATGTGTTGATACTAAACCTCTAGGTGGGCCTCTAACATCATAAGATGAAATTATAATGGCTAAATCTGATTCTAAGAAAAGGTCATACGTCGCGACGCCAGACGTTCCGCCTCACAACTCCTATTGAGTTAGACCTGAGGCAGAAAACCTCTGCTTATTGAGTGTCACGACGTCAAGTTCTCTGCATCGTGACTCCCACATGTTCACACCCGAGGTGGAGAGCCTCTACTTGTTAAGCGTCACGACGCTAGGTGTTGAGCGTCGCGACACTAGCTTGATTTCAAGACCAAAATCAACTCTTTAATGATAATGCCCAAGTGATCCCCACTTTCATAAAATACTTTTCTGAACTCAACATTCATACATGCTTTACCAATATTCCACTATCAAGGCAACTCTCTAATCTCATAAATCTTAATTAAACTCAATATCTAGAATTCCAAAATTCTGGTCATTCTCTCTCTCTCTCCCTCTCCCTCATTTTCGGCCATCACCAAGGGATTTGGGGTTAGGTGGATTTTTGCTTCTTTCATGATTATCTTAGCTCTCTCTAGAGGATTCTTGGGACTTGAGATATATTTAGACTTATTGTGCCTAAATTGAGAAGAGTAATGGACTTTTGGGTTAAAATGGTAATTCATTTTTACTCCTCATTTTCGTCACTGTACATATAATCTGGGGAAATAACCAAATTCGACCTAGTTGTGTCGAAAATTTGGAACAATATTAAAAATAAAAGTTGTAGATTTTCATCTTACCTTTCCGGCCATATAAAATTCATAAAAATAAGAGATCGTATCAACAATTTGTGGCCCAAATACTAAGGGTTGTCTAGAATATAGCGTAAAGTAAATTTCGTATTGGAACTGCAAGGAATTTATCAAATGTCCAAAAAATAATTTCATGAGCACATACATGCTTGAACTTGATTTATACCATGTATTATATTACCTATAACATAGTAGTCGTCAGAATTACCGAGGTGTTACAAAATTAGTAGTAATGTATATATTCATATGTATGTGCATGAGTGTTTGGATGATGAGTTCGGGTGTTTTTCATATATGTGCCTGTGTATGAGAAATCACAGGATGAGTTTAAGTTATATGGTATATGTGCATGTGTGTATGTTTAACTGAATGATTTCGTGGTGTAGTAGTCGAGCTGGTTAGGAATCCGTTCGGATGGAATTCATCTCATACCTATTCTAAAATAGGTAATGAGTCTCATATGAGCATTGTATGTGTAAGCCAGCCATATGTATGTATTGTTTGGTTATGTGTTCTTTGATGTATTAGCTGTTATGTATGATTCGTTGTCGGTTACACGATACTTGTATGTGTGTTTGAGTGTATGTGTTTGTATGATATAACCAGTGATCTGTATGGACTGTGTATGTTTTCATCGAATAAATGAATGACCGGAAAGCTGGTGTGAGTATAATATGTTATGAAATATGTTTGCTAAGTTCGTTATCGTATGTCGTATATTGTGAAAGAGACTGAATTAGTTTGTAAGCTCGAGGTACTAGGGATGTATCTAAGCAAGAATTTAGAAACTTGAATTTGCATAAATAAAATAGAAGTGAGTTATGGTTTCTGAACTGGTATGTGTGAATGCGATAAGCCATGAATGTTACACTATCTTAAGCTTATCAAATTAAAGAAAGTTCATTTGACTTACCGATTTGATGATATTTCAAAGATGTTTATTATGATAAAAATATAAATATGTGACTGCATGTTTCATATGTTTGAAATGGATTCAATATTAAAAGATGTACTATATGGTATTCGAGTTTTGTTTTGTTTACTTTGGATGTTTAGCTATTAAATTGGCACATATGTAGATATGTAAATATGAAAATTTGACATGGGTAAGTATAAAGAATAACAAAAAGTTGATAATTCTGAACTCATAATAACTTAGTAATTTTGAAAAACTTCTGATGTGTTTGATTTATATGTTTTATCTATAGTACGAGCATGATTACTTCCTGAGTTCTTATAACTCACATCAAACCGGTTGCTAATTTTGCAGGTTGGCTACCAGATGGGTCAACCACTTCAGCTTCGGAAGCTATGCTCGAGATGTAGATCACCCAAGTTGTAGTCACCCTCGCGAGTGTCTTGGTTAAAGTTTTAGAAGTTAGAGTCTGTTTAATATTTTATTTGTCATACTAAGCACGCAGTTTGTAAATATTAAGTAAATATTTTGATTGCTTATGATGTTGTAGGCACAAAGCCTTTGAGTGTTGATAGATGATGTAGGCACGAAGCCCTTAGATATTGATTTTTATTTGTTTTGTATGAACCCGAGGTTCTTTTGATATATAATGTTTATTTCAGGTTTCGTTTTGATGCTGGACTTTGTTCCAAGTTGTTCAGTTTTAGGATACATCATACTCGATTTTCTATAAATTTAAAGGCTTATGGAGATGGGTCAATCATGTCTCATATCGGTAGTATCTTTCATTTGACGAGGTATTACACAAGTCATTGTCATATTTTGTTATACTGAAATTTCCAGTGACTCCTTTAATAATTTTTGGCATTGCCAATTCCATCCATCATTTCCATATGAAAGATTTAATTAATGTAATTTCAGATCATGTATCTAATAAGGCACATGTTGTAATGTTATTATCTATAAATCCAATTTGGATATATAGAGATAATGGGAATTTAATTAAATTAGGCATTAATCTCTTACCTTTGGACAAAATATGATTTCATTATCATTTGTAAATTCAAAACATTCTTTGGTTATTTTATAATCTTCTATTGGTTCTAAAAATTAATTTTCAAGAAGAACATGATATCTTCCTCCATTCATCTCACTATCTATATAGCATGGTACAATTATTTCATGACCTTGTATGATTATAGGAACGATAACTATTTGATTACATTTAAAAATATACCCATCAAAATTTTTATATTCGTAGGTTTCTACAAATTATGTTTTGAAATTAATTTTTTTTTATCTTTTTCTATATGGAAATTGCTTGCCCCTGATCTATGAGAATATAAGGTCATTTGACCTCTTTATTCCATTGTAATACTCTCTATAAATTCGAAGAGTTGGTGCATGTATTTTGACATCTATATAACTCATGCTTCTCCTAGATGAAGAAATGTTTTGAGTTTTTTCTTTATCTTTTCTTATTGTGTCAAAACTATTTCTACCTCTAGACACAACTAACTCATTATTTTTATATTTTATAGGAAATGGTTCTTCATAAAAAAGAAGAAATTCATTCATCTAAGGTTGGGACTTTCCCGAATTTAATCCTGTAAATAGTCTATTTGAATATGTTTCTCCATAATTTGTATTACTTAATGAGAATAAAGCTGAGTAATAAACACTCATCACTTTATTTCCTGGTTTTATGAATTTATCTTTTAATAATTCAAAATGAAGACTAAAAGCATCATTGAAATTTTTATCTTTTATGTCTATGTTATAATTAGTATAACAGGTAAATAGTATTTTTTTAATCAGCCAAATTACCTTCTAATATCCCTAAATTTGCATCTTTTATGTTATCAAACTTTTCATCGAATAGACTAATCACAATTGGGATGTCTACTTTTTTCTTTAAAATATGATTTAAAAGTAGACATATCGAAAATTTTCTCTTTTCTTTAAAGGTATTTTCCCCATAATTTCATTAATACTTGCCTGAGTAAGCAAATTTTATTTTATATTACCAATTGTATGAGAAATATCTATGCTTCTTTCAAGCTCCCGGTATTCATGTTTGACAATTATTTGTCTCAAATACATTCCTCAAAGTTTCATCATCAAATTAGAAGAATGTTATAGGTTTAATTCTAATTTTTCTATTCTTATTAAACTTTTATTATCAAATGTATCACACATTTAATTTTCTTCTGAATTTTCTTATATTTCTGTATAGTCTATGACTCATTTGTCTATAATTTCTTTATCTTTAGACATCATTCTTCTTCTGAAGAGGATGTTTATGTGTATATTTCAAAAATATCATATTCTTCTGAACTTAAATAGTTTATTTCAACTTCACTTAATTCGGATTTTATGTCTTCATAATCCTCATAGAGAATTCTAATCTTTTTCTTATCGTATTCGTAACTTAGGTGACCTATTTCTCCATAATTCCAGCATTCACTTCTGGACTTTAGTTTATTATTTCATTTTTATGATCTTTCTGTTGATCATTTTTATTTTCTCGATTTTATTTTTTCTTTTGAAGTATTTTCTATTTGGTTTAACCTTATTTTTTCTAAACTTTCTATATTTTTTAATCTTTATTTTTGAAGATTTATTTTCTATTTCTTTGAGGAAAATCACATTCCCATTGAGTTGGCATATTTATTATTTTCACAACATAATGTTATGCTTTTTTTTCACAACAAACATGTGAATACACAAGGAAGTTGCGGAATACTTACATCGAGCGGTTAAGCGATGCGTCGAAGAACAAAAAAAAAATTTCTCCTCCTCCAAGGTGTTGGTTTCTATTATTAGTCCCAAAGAAAGTATAAGCAAATGAAACACATGATTTATATATGTAAAACTTGAAGCATGGCGGAATCATACTTACAAAGCTTGTGATGAAAAAAGATGAAGAAAATCCTTGAGTCTTCAAGGTGGAAACTTTCGGCCAAGAAGAAATGAAGAAGAAGCTTCAAGCCTTTTAGTATTCCAAGCTCCAAGGTTGTTTCCCTATCACCTCCTTTAATCCTTCATTGTGCTAGCAAAAATGGAGAGAATGAAAAAACAATTTTCTTGCCTTATGGAAGCTCATGGCGTGAGCAAGAAGAAAAGGGAGAGAAGGCTTTTTGTATTCCAATCTATTTCTCTTTCTTATTTTTCTTAGAAACCGAGAGAGATAGATTTGTAATTATTACCAAAAATATTTGGTAAATACCTTTTCCAAAAGGTCAAAAACGTTTTCCCTCCAAAAAGCCATTAAATGGCCTCACCTACTTACATCGTGAACAGTGACAATGTGTCACTCAATAAAGGTGACTTGTGACATCCATCAACTAGTCATGTCAAGTGATGAGACTTCGCGATGTGACTTGCGGGTCCCACTCGTTTCAAAATACGAATGTGTCCGCAAACACTTTCGGGCTCGGTTTCGCTAATTCCGAATTAACGAATTTCCGTCGCGACGTAAATTAAATAATTATTCCTAGCGAAATTACTATTCACATCGCTAACGAATTAATTCTAAATTAATTCGTTTGCCCGAATTAAAATCCGATTTTAATTCCGCGTCGAAATCTAATTTCGTTTAATATATCGAATATATTATTTTATCGATTAATTCCAAATTAATCGTTCTCTCTCCTAATTAGGCATTTTATCCAAGATAAAGTTTCTCCGTAATTAATCCAAGATTAATAAAGTTCGAATCAAACATCATAGGTGAATCTTCAGGAAGCGACCCAAGAGATCTCCGGATATGTTGGCAGTAAATACGGTCGTCGGATAATCCGAACATGTACGTACCTCGTACTACGTTTTTACCGATTGACAAGACAAGGTTGGCTTCTAGCAAAGCGCCATGCCCACCCAATTCTCCAGAAATATTCTTATTGGAATATTACATCTTTATCAAGCGTAGTATACCGTAGTATCGCGTACATCGATCCAGTATCGGACGATCACATGTTAGGCCTGGGGCTGGAAATGTGTCTGCCCCGTACGAAACATATATCGGACATCAAACAACTAGTCTCTTTAAATCGGACAATCCTGACCTGGTCATATTGTCCCGACGGTTGCAACCTTTTATAGAGTACTAGTTATGTATCCTGCGTGATCATCATCTCCATATGTCTGAAGTGATACTTCCATCTTGACATCACATCCAGTACACTACGATTCTCGATAAACCCATAAGAGGTGTACACAGAACCGGTTAAAGCCCCGAACCACCAAAACCAAAGTTTACCGATTGTCGCAAGTACTAGCGATGCAAGTCTCAGGTTAAGACCATATACACCTACCCTGATGCGGCCTCCCATAGACACGCAGACATACTACCAATGGGATTCCGCGGGGTCTATCCAGAGCGAAGCTGTTTTCGTACCATCGGAAAACACAACCTCCTATCGCACTTGCATAAGTATCCAATACTTAAATATATGAGAACTATGCCGTTGTGCCATCACAACGCGCACAAGTGCAATACTAGTCTATTCCGCATTATCGATGTCCGATCTCGATAATACTCCGACTAGGGATATTTAATGATTAAACCTTTTATATTGATACTGTCTCATATCATCTCAATACGGAACTAATCATATGGACTTTTGCCATTAATATATCAAAGTAAATAATTTACAAAACGGCAAAAGGCAATTTCATTATCACATAGTCAATTTTGTATAATAATACAATATCATTTACAAAACAGTGACGCTATGGGTCATAATGTCTAACAATCTCCCACTTGGCCTATAGCCAGTCACTCAAGCATCTAATACCTGAACTATGTATGTCGTTCAACACATATGAAGAAACAGCCTTCGTCAGCGGATCTGCAGTGTTGTCATCCGATGCGACCTTCTCGACCTTAACATCGCCACGATGTATAATCTTCCCGAATCAGATGGTAACGCCGAAGAACATGCTTGGATCGTTGATGAGACCTTGGTTCCTTAGCTTGTGCTATAGCCCCGTTATTGTCACAATACAATGGCACGGGCTCAGCTGCTAACGGAACTACTCCTAATCCGATTAGGAATTTTCGGATCCAAACTGCCTCCTTTGCTGCTTCCGACGCAGCGATATACTCCGCTTCTGTTGTTGAATCGGCAACAGTATCTTGCTTGGAAGATTTCCAGCTCACTGCTACGTTATTCAAACAAAAAATGTACCCCGATTGCGACTTGAAGTCGTCCTTGTCGGTTGGAAACTTGCATCGGTGTACCCAGATACCTCAAGTTCTCCACCTCCATAAATTAAGAAAGCATCCTTAGTTCGTCTAAGATACTTAAGGATATTCTTAACTGCCATCCAGTGACCTTCACTGGATCGGCCTGATAGCGACTGCACATGCTCAAAGCATATGACACATCAGGTCGCGTACATATCATGGCATACATGAACGATCCGACTGCCGAGGCGAACGGTATTCGACTCATGTTATCTCTCTCTTCTTTAGTCTCAGGACACATGTCTTTAGACAGAAGGATACCACGTGACATTGGCATCAATCCCCTCTTGGATTGATCCATGTTGAATCGCTTCAACACTTTGTCAATATATGTACTCTGGGAGAGTCCAAGCAGCTTTCTAGATCTATCCCGGTAGATCTTTATTCCCAGAATAAAGGCTGCTTCTCCCAGATCTTTCATGGAGAATTTTAATGAAAGCCAAGCTTTCACCGACGTTAGCATGGGAATGTCATTGCCTATAAGCAATACGTCGTCGACATAAAAGACAATAAAAGTTAGTGCTCTCCCACTAACCTTCTTGTATACACAAGGGTCATCAGCGTTTTGCACGAAATCATATTCTTTTATGATCTCATCAAAACGCTGATTCCATGACCGTGATGCTTCCTTCAATCCATAAATGGATCGATTTAACTTACAAACCTGTTTTGCAAGTCTAGGTACGATAAAACCGTCAGGCTGTTGCATATAAACATCCTCCAAAAGGTTTCGTTAGGGAGGAAAGCGTTTTAACGTCCATCTGCCATATCTCGTAATCGAAATATGCAGCTATTGCAAGCATTATCCGAATGGATTTAATCATGGCAATGGGTGAGAAAGTTTCGTCATAATCAATACCATATTATTGACGATACCCCTTTGCTACAAGCCTAGCTTTGTACGTTTGCACGTTGCCATCCATGTCCGTCTTCTTCTTGAAGATCCATCTGCACCCAATAGGCTTTACGCCTTCTGGTGCATCAACTAGTGTCCAAACTTGGTTGGCGTACATGGAATCCATCTCGGACTTCATGGCTTCTTGCCATAAAGCGGAATCAATATTCTGTATCGCTTCCTCATACGTAGCCGGTTCATTATCCTCAATAAGATTAATATCTACATGAGGCGAGATCAGGAACCCATACCTCTCAGGTACTGTCCTGACTCTCTCCTGTTGGATAATATGACCCATAGCGTCACTATTTGTGCATATCACGGTGTTGTTGTACAAATTAACTATGTGACAAGGAAATTGCACTCTCATCATTTATGATTAAATCACCATAAATATATAAATGAAGAGAGGTCCATATGATTAGTTCCTGGATTGAGATGATATGAGACAGTATCAGTCCACGAAGGATTAATCATTAAATATCCCTAGCCGGAGTATTATCGAGACAGGACATCGATAATACGGAATAGGCTAGTATTGCACTTGTGCGCGTTGTGAGGGCACAACGGCATAGTTCTCATATATTTAAGTATTGGATACTTATGCAAGTGCGATAGGAGGTTGTGTTTCACCGATGGTACGGGAAACAGCCTTCGCTCTGGATAGACCCCTCGGAATCCCATTGGTATTATGACTTTGTGTCTATGGGAGGCCGAAATCAAGGTAGGTGTGTATAGTCTTAACATGAGACTTGCATCGCTAATACTTACGATAATCGGTAGACTTTGGTTTTGGTGGTACAGGGCTTTAACCGGTTCTGCGTACACCGCTTCTGGGTTTATCAGAGAGTCGTAGTGTATTGGGTGTGATGTCGAGACAGAAGTATCACTTCAGTCATAGTGGAGATGATGTCACGCAGGATACGGTATTAGTCTCTTAAGTGCTGGCCGGCCATCGGGATATTATGACAAGGTCATGTATATCTGATTTTAGAGACTAGTTACCAGACATCCGACATGTGCTTCGGACGGGGCAGACACTTATCCAGCCCCAGCCCCAGCCCTAGGACGTGACTATCCGATACTGGGCCGATATACACAATACTACGGTATACTACGCTTGATACAGATCTATATATTCCTGTAAGAATATTTCTGGAGAATTGGGTAGGCATGGCGCTTTGCTAGAAGCCAACCTTGTCTTGTAAATCGGTATAAACGTAGTACGAGGTACTTACGTGTTCGGATTATCCGACGACCGTATTTACTGCCAACATATCCGGAGATCTCATGGGTCGCTTCCTGAAGATTCACCGATGATGTAAAACTCGCACTTTAATTAATCTAGGATTAATTAGAAGAGAGAGAAAATTAATCTGGGATTAATTGCGGAGATATTTTATCTGGGATAAAATATTAATTATAGAGAGAGAACGATTAATTTGGAATTAATCGATAAAATAATATATTTGATGTATTATTAGAAATTGGATTTCGACGCGGAATTAAAATTAGATTTTAATTCGGGCGAACGAATTAAATTTAGAATTAATTCGTTAGCGACGTGAATAGTGAATTCGCTAGGCGTAATCATTTAATTACGACGCAACGGAAAAATTCGTTAATTTGGAATTAGCAAACCCGAGCCCGGGATTATTTGCGAGCGCATTCGTATTCGAATTCGAGTGCGGCACACAAGTCAAATCGTGCGTCAAATCGCTAGTCGCGTCAATTGTCAAATCACTTGTCACTTTGAGTGATGTGATATGATATGTTGTCACTGTATTAAAGTGAAGTGACTTGATGTGAATAGTAAATTTGATGGGTAAAAAGGTGAAAAGCATTGATTGTTTTAGCTTTTTACTTTTTGGAATATGAAAAGGTTTGGTATATATGTTTTATTCATTTTTGGAAAATAAATGAATAATATATATTACATTTTTTCTTTTTTTTTACCATCAAATTCGGTCTTCTCTCTCTTGTAACACTGTGCACGGTTTTTGGTTTTTTGGAGCCAAAAACTTCTTCTTCTTCCTTCCTCTCGGCTTTGAGCCATTTTCATCTTCTCTTCTTCTCCATTTTCTTGGGCGTGAGAAGCAAGGATGAAGACTTAGTGCTAGCACACACCTTGGGTAATATTATGGTGATAGGGAAACGAATTTGTGAGCATGAAAAGCTTGAAGCTTGGAGCTTCAATGGAGGTCATCAATGGCCGAACAAGGAGGAGACCACCACCACCAACGCCGAGCAGTCCACCTGTGCGCAGCTCACTGCCGAGCAGCAACATGCAGTGCGTTTTTGGTCTTTGTTTCATTTCATCAAAACCCATCAATGTGAGTATGAATTCCGCCTAACTCCTTTGTGTATTCAACTCATTTTTATGCATGTTTGTGATCCTTGGGACTTGATTTAATCTCTACATCTCCGACCTACGCGGTCCTTGTGTATATGAAGATTATGGTACATACTCATCCCGGATGGTCTGTTTATGTTCCGTCGTTGATTCATTGCCAGGAAACAGTATCACTATGATTTTCATCGAGCTCCACTTTCCTCCTCCCACTTACCACTGCATCTAGGAATTCCTTCTCAAGGAAAAATGCATGTAGAGCAACAAATACTTTGTTCTCTTGTGGGTGATAGAAGTAATATCCTTTGGTTTCCCTAGGATATCCCACGAAAAGGCATTTATCTGATTTGGGTTCTAGTTTGGTACCTTCCAAACGTTTAACATATGCCCAGCATCCCCAAATCTTCAGGAAAGAGAAACCTGGTTTCCTCCCTGTCCATATCTCATATGGAGTCTGTTCAACAGACGTTGACGGAACCTTATTCAAATAAGTAATGCGCACTGTTTAATTTGCGTACCCCAGAAGGATATTGGTAGCTCAGTGCGACTCATCATCGACCTTACCATGTCTACAAGGTACAGGTTTCTCCGTTCAGACACAACCGTTAATTGCGGTGTTCCAGGAGGAGTCCACTGTGAAAGAATACCATATTCTTTCAAGTAATCTTGAAACTCATAACTAAGTATTCGCCACCACGGTCCGACCGCAATGTCTTAATACTCTTGCCTGTTTGTTTTTCTACTTCGTGTCGAAACTCTTGAATTTCTCAAAGTTTCCGACTTGTGTCTCATTAGATACACATAACCATAACGACAGATGCATCATCCGTAAAGGTTACGAAGTAATGATATCCACCTCTAGCCTGGCTAGACATGGCCCACATGCGTCGCTATGAACGAGGGCTAACAGTTCTGTGGCACATTCCTCTTTACCACTAAAAGGTGATTTAGGCATTTTGCCTAAAAGACAAGATTCGCAGACATCATATGAATTAGGATCAAATCCGTCCAAGTACCCACTCTTCGAAAGTGTGGATATGCGAGTCTTGTTGATGTGTCCTAGACGACAATGCCACATGTAAGCTTAATCTTTTAGATTACGCCTTTTGAGCCTTTTGTTTGTTATTTTATGTTTAGGAGATTCATTTATATTCAAAATATAAAGGCCATTATTTGCAAACGGCAGTGCAAATTTCTGCATCATCTTTATATAAATAACACCCAGTGTTTCTAAATACAAAAGTGTACCCATGCTGGGTTAACAAAGATACATATATGATATTCCTAGTCAAACTAGGTATATAATAACAGTTCAAAAGTTTAAGTGCATGCCCCGAGGGCAATTCCAAAACAAAAGTCCCTACAGCCAAAACAAAGCAACTGGAGTTCCGTTTCCGACTCGTAGATCAACCTCCCCTGAAGCCAGCATCCTGCTATTCTGCAGATCCTGCAAATCAGTACATATATGAGCAGCACAACCATAATCAAAAATCCAATTTTTAAAACTAGAAGTAGTCATATTTATCTCAATAACAAACATACCAGAGGCTAGTGCCTTGCCTGCCTTGATATCCTCCCTGTGTCCCTTGCCCATTCGGAGTCACGTTTCCAATGACCCTTCTTGCCGCAGTTGAGGCAGACATCTTGAGATTTGTTCCTTGGCTTCCCAGAAGCTTTTATCAACTTGCGTTTACCCTTGTTCTTATGTTTCCTCTTCCTCACCCCTCCAGTTGCTTTGGGCCCAGCCCTTGGCCCCTGAGAGGTCGATGCATAGTGCGCCTCGCGCTTGCCCCCTTTATGGAGTTCTTTTTCACTCCTTCAAGATGGATAACAGCTCTCCAAGAGAGTCATCACTCATCCGTGTCCATCAACTTGTAGTTGATTATGATTTGTTTCCAAGAATCAGGAAGTGACTGTAAGACCAAATCTACGGTCAGTTCACAGCCTCCAAGACTATTCCCATATTGGCCAACTCATCAATATCGGCGATCATTTGAGCCCCGTGGGCCTCAACTGATGCGCCTTCAGTCATTCGGGCGCGGAAGAGTTTCTTCACCAACTCGTACCTCTCCATCCGCTTGTTGGTGCGGTGGAGATCTCGCAGTCTAGCCATCATGTTATAAGATCCAAGTCCCTATTCTGGCGACAAAAGTGCTGAGTCATCGAAGCTAACATAATAGCCTGAGCTGTGTCACAATCATCACTGTGAGTTTTCCATAACTCCAGCTCAATGGGTCAGTGGGCTTAGGCGGGAGAGGTATCTGTATAGTGTACAGCATCCTCTCAGCCCCAAGGACTATCCTTAGGTTCATTTCCCCAATCAGCGAAGTTGTGCCCTTAAAGACATTGTCACCCATGATGATGTCTCGGACATTTCCCTTGCTTGCCATCTCAAACTAAATAGTCCAACTATCTAGTTAACGATAAAATGGGTACAGTCAAACTGTTACAAGAAAAAATAACAATGTATTAGTCCAACTAATTTTAATAAATAGACGAAATAACTTTGAAAGACGCGTAAGGCTAAGTATCTGAACGAAATTGCAAATTCAATACTAGCCTCCCACTATTTTCATCAAGTCTCTAACCCTCTATCGAGAACTCGGAAATCCTATTTCCTAGTGGGCTAGGATCCCGTTAAATAACACATAACCTTGACTTTGGCCAACAAGCTGTATGCTATTTAACTAGGTAGATCTCAAAGATCAATTGGATCCCATCCAATTCCTAGATCCGGTTAGGTGGACATCCAAGTCCAAAACATACGTACATTACTTATGCCAATGTATCTAATACATTTTCCTAACCATATCCTCCGAATCAACTAGGCCTTGGCTTTGGCACAACAAACCTAATGATTTCAGTTAAGCGGGACCCATTGACAAGGAAAGTTTTGTAATCAATGTCATTGGACAAGAAGTGATCTTGACTTTGGCCAAAAAATCACAACTTGGACAAGACACCGATGTGGAACAAAACTCTCATGATTCAAGTACATCCTCAATTGACAAAGGTCTTGACTTTGGCCAACAAACCAATGCCAATTTTGGATCTTGAACAAGAATCATTCAACGGAAAGATAATCGCTTAATATAGATTGAGGGATTTTTGCGTAATTGGCAACCAATTCATTATCTTTGTTAGGTCTCATCATCATACACCCTTAAGCATGCTTCTAAAACATCATGAAGTGAGTAAAGTAAATTAATAGTGATACACGGATGGATATATAAAACAACTTGTTCCTAGAACAAATCACTCCCTTTCCTCTCCCCGCTAGCACTATTCTACTTCTACCCAATTACATCATACAATAAGAGAAACCTCATTTATATTGAGGGGAATTAGGTGAGAAGAGAATACAAAGAGATAAAAGAGATAAGGCTGGACACGCAGGTCCAATTTATAAATTCTAAATTTACAATAATTTCTAAAATTACCCTTTCCCTTCTAATATCCATCCGATATACACTATTCATTCATCACATACATATATATTCAATCAAGACATGCTATACAACCAATCTAATCCAATTAATTAGTCTTTGTTTAAGTGATCATCCAATGTTCAAACAACGGTTTGCTTTTGCGCGAGTCCAACTCGTTTGAGAATAAGTACATAAGGTACGAATTCACGAATTATATCGAACTACTCGTTAAATCCAATTTAATTCGTATTCAATACTAATTCAATTTTTAATTCCAAATTAAATGTTTACACTTTTAATGTGCTTTTAAAGACTTAGATTCTAAATCTAATCTAATTGGGTCTCCAAGCCCAACTAACATCCAATGTTTGTTTAATTAAAGTCCGATGGGCTTTCAATTGATTTATTAAGGCTTGGGCTTTGGTCAATGTGGGTCAAACCCAATTACCAAGCCCAAATAAGGAATCACCCTTAAATGCCATAAAATCAATTTCAAGCCCATAAGGTCCAATTAAACATTAAAGCCCATTTTTACTATATTTGGACTTAATGGAGTGATTTAAGCCCAAATTGGATCCAATCCTTTTGGCCCAAATCTACTTGGCCAACCAAGCCCATTATGCCCAAATATAATAATACAAGCCCAATTTTACAATTAAGCCCATTAATTAAATTTTAATATTCCAAATTTTAAAATTCAATTAATTAAAGTGTAAATCCATGATTAATTCATTAAACCAAATATTTCCAAAACACCAATTTAATTATTAATCATCACTTGTTCAAAACACATGTCCAACATTTATTTGAACAAAAAATCAAGTCCTTTAACATGTCATATTGCATTCGGCCAAGAGGGATTTTTTGGTTCGATTTGTTTTTCAATCCGATTGAATCACTAATCTACATCCCGTATATGTTTTAAGTCATCTAATGAACTTGTACACAAAAAATTCCAATCCAGTGCAGGACCTCCATATTGGCCAAAGCAACAATTTTGGGGAAAAATCATCCAATGCATTTTTCTCAAAATTGATCATGTATAACATCATATTACATACATATAAGCATACTTAATCATCAAATTTCACAAGAACACTTCAATCAATTTTACCCAAACCTCCATATTCGGCCAAAGCAACAATTTTGGGGAAAAATCATCCAATGCATTTTTCTCAAAATTGATCATGTATAACATCATATTACATACATATAAGCATACTTAATCATCAAATTTCACAAGAACATGCTTCAATCAATTTTACCCAAATTAACCCTAATGTATTTCATGCTTAAACATGGCTCCATGATACCATTGTTGGTTTCTATTATTAGTCCCAAAGAAAGTATAAGCAAAGAAACACATGATTTATATATGAAAACTTGAAGCATGGCGGAATCATACTTACAAAGCTTGTGATGAAAAAATGATGAAAGAAAATCCTTGAGTCTTCAAGGTGGAAACTTTCGGCCAAGAGGAAATGAAAAGAAGAAAGCTTCAAGCCTTTTAGTATTCCAAGCTCCAAGGTTGTTTCCCTATCACCTCATTTGATCCTTCATTGTGCTAGCAAAAATGGAGAGAATGAAAAAACAAATTTCTTGCCTTATGGAAGCTCACGGCGTGAGCAAGAAGAAAATGGAGAGAAGGCTTTTTGTATTCCAATCTATTTCTCTTTCTTATTTTTCTTAGAAACCGAGAGAGATAGATTTGTAATTATTACCAAAAATATTTGGTAAATACCTTTTCCAAAAGGTCAAAAACGTTTTCCTCCAAAAAGATATTAAATGGCCTCACCTACTTACATCGTGAACAGTGACAATGTGTCACTCAATAAAGGTGACTTGTGACATCCATCAACTAGTCATGTCAAGTGAGAGTGAGAGACTTCGCGATGTGACTTGCGGTCCCACTCTCGTTTCAAAATACGAATGTGTCCGCAAACACTTTCGGGCTCGGTTTCGCTAATTCCGAATTAACGAATTTCCGTCGCGACGTAAATTAAATAATTATTCCTAGCGAAATTACTATTCACATCGCTAACGAATTAATTCTAAATTAATTCGTTTGCCCGAATTAAAATCCGATTTTAATTCCGCGTCGAAATCTAATTTCGTTTAATATATCGAATATATTATTTTTTATCGATTAATTCCAATTAATCGTTCTCTCTCCTAATAGCATTTTATCCAAGATAAAGTTTCTCCGTAATTAATCCAAGATTAATAAAGTTCGAATCAAACATCATAGGTGAATCTTCAGGAAGCGACCCAAGAGATCTCCGGATATGTTGGCAGTAAATACGGTCGTCGGATAATCCGAACACGTACTTACCTCGTACTACGTTTTTACCGATTGAGAAGACAAGGTTGGCTTCTAGCAAAGCGCCATTCCTACCTAATTCTCCAGAAATATTCTTATTGGAATATTAGATCTTTATCAAATGTAGTATACCGTAGTATCGCGTACATCGATCCAGTATCGGACGATCACATGTTAGACCTGAGGCTGGAAATGTGTCTGCCCCGTACGAAACATATATCGGACATCAAACAACTAGTCTCTTTAAATCGGACAATCCTGAC
>SKCR01005494.1:0-25805 GCA_019454045.1 Zanthoxylum bungeanum | reverse complement strand
CAGTCTTCATAATTGAGACCTTAACTTTATTATCCAATGTCTAATTATGGTGATTCAAATTGCGTTAGAAATAGGACTCAAAGTTATATAACATTGTATTTTACATCACATAAAGATTAAGACTCCTTTACTGTCAAAAATGCTATCGTAATTCAACACTAGGGTTTTAGGTTATTTTACTTTATATTTAAATGTTATGGACTAAACTTTAATTGTTATAAAATAAGAGAAAAAGAAGAAAATATGATACCTTGAAAGCTGCATGCTTTTCTTATTGATTATGAATGAATTGATTTTACAATAATTGCTCTCTATTTATATAGAGAGATTAGGTTAAGATTATTATCCCTAAGTAATATGGGATAAACTAAAATATAAAATAAAAGTGAGGGATCATCTTATTTACAACACTCTCTCTTGGGACCCACCACTTTAATTTTACAATAATTGACCTAACATTGCCTCATTAAAACCCTGTCAGTAAAACCCAGTAGGACAAAAACTTGGTCGAAGGAAAAAGAGTACAATGCGCTTTTATCCAACGATAGTTCATGATGTCAATGAATACTCTTCCCCTGATAAAATGCTCCTCTAATAAAATGCTCCCCCTCAAAAGATATCATCAGGATAATTTACTAAGTCGACGCATGCTAATACTATATACAAGTTTCTCAAATATTGATGTTGGTAAAAATTTAGTAAATAGGTCTGCAAAGTTATCAGTTGAATGCATTTGCTTGACATCTATTTGTTTACTCTGCTGTAACTCATGAGTATAGAAGAATTTAGGTGAGATGTGTTTGGTTATGTCTCCCTTGATGTATCATCCTTTAATTTGTGCAATACAAGCAACATTATTTTCATATATCACTGTTGGAATATCTGAGGCATAGTTTAAGTTGCATGTGCTCTGAATATGATGGATAAGTGACCTTAACCATATCATTCTTGTTTGCTTCATGTAGTACAAATATATCTGAGTGATTGGAGGATGTAGCAACAAAATACTGTTTTATTGATCGCCATGAAATTGCCGTGTTATTGTAGGTAAAACATACTATGTCTGTGAACGTGCCTTATGAGGTTCAGAGAGATATCATGCACCAGTATAATCAACAAGACCTAGATTTTTTGTTAGCTTATTTGAATAAAATAATCTCAAGTCCTTAGTTCCATGAAAATAACGGAAGATATGTTTGACGCCATTCCAATATCGTCGAGTTGGCGCATAGCTAAATCTTGCCAATAAATTAATCGAGAATGCAATATATGGTCCAGTGCATTGAGCTAAATATAACAAGGCACCAATTACACTAAGATATAGTACTTTCAGACCAAGTATCTCTTCATTATCGTCTTTATGATGGAATGTATCCCTTTTAGAATCTAAAGATCGGAATACCATGAGAGTGCTTAATGAATGAGCATTATCCATGTTGAAACGTTTGAGAATTTTTTCAATATATGCAGAATGATGGATAAATACTTCGTTAGTTTTATGCTCGATCTGCAAGCTGAGACAATATTTGGTTTTTCCCAAGTCTTTCATCTTAATTTTTTTTTCAAATATTTAACAGTTTTTAAAAGCTCTTTAGGAGTTCCAATTAAGTTCATGTCATTGACATACACTGCTATGATAGGAAATTCATATTCAGACTTTTTAATGAATACACATGGACATATATGATTATTTATATATCCCTCTTTCATCAAGTATTCACTCAAACAATTATACCACATGCGTCCGGATTGTTTCAATCTGTATAGAGATCGTTATAACTTTATTAAATACATTTTACGATCATTTGATTTATATGTTTCAGGTATTTTAAATCATTCGGGGATTTTCATGTAAATATCAGTGTCGAATGACCCATACAAATATGATATCACTACATCCATAAGATGCATGTCCAGTCTTTCAGAGATTGCCAAACTGATTAAAAATCGAAACATAATGGTATCCATCATTGGAGATATGTATCCTCATAGTCAATACATGGTCTCTGCGAGAAACCTTGTGCAACTAGTCGTGCTTTATATCTAATGATTTCATTATGTTCATTACGTTTTCGTACAAACACCCATTTGTAACCAACGGGTTTGACATCTTCAAGTGTCTGGATTACGGGTCCAATACTTCATGATAAAGAAGTCAATTATACTTGAATTGCTTCTTTCCATTTAAGTCAATTGTGTCTTTGTCTACATTCATCGACAGTTTGAGGTTCAAAATCATTTATAATTTCAGTAGCTACTGTATATGCAAACACATTTTCGATGATTATTTCATTTTGATCCCACATTTCTCTTGTAGAAGTATAATTGTAGATTGTTCATCATTTTTGGATTTTAATCCTCTTCAAGGGCTGGTGTCTCTTCAAGGATTATTATTTCTTTTGGAACTAGTGATTCAGAAGATGTGGGTATAATTATTGCTCGAGTAATTTTCAATAGGATCTGGATCTCTCATTTTCCTCTTTCGAGGAATAGTATTTTAGAACCAAGTGGTCTACCATGTTTCTGAGGTGCAATAGATGATTCGTGAACTACCTTTACACTAGATTGTTCAACAGGAACAACCACATGGGATGGTGTATTAGCAGCTAGTATATGGGACTTGGTTATTTTTGTAGCATCTGTAAATGCATCTAATAATTGATTTGTAATTGTTGTAAATGTATTATCCTTCGCACTTCATTTTCACATTGGCTAGTGCGAGGATCTAAATGAGACATGGTAGAAACTTTCCAAGAAAGTTTATGCCTTACTTCTGACGGCTATCTCTTTCCCCTAATGGTTAAAAATTATCATCATCAAAGTGACAATCCGCAAGACGTGCGGTAAAAAGATCACATGTAAGGGTTCCAAATATCTAATAATGGAAGGTGAATTAAAACCAATAGATATCCCCAAATGACATTGAGGTCCCATCTTTGTGCGTTACATGGGTGAAATGGGAACATACACAACACAACCAAAAGTGCTTAGTAACCAAAAACAAGTTGGATTGGAGATTATTGATGATACGTGTGGGTCTAAGGCGAATTAATGCAGCCGCATATAGTATAGCATAACCCCATGTAGAATTGGTAATTGAGTCTGTAACAATAAAGTTCGTGAAATTACCTGAATTCGTTTGATCAATGATTTTGCCAATTCATTTTGTGTATGTACATGTGGAACTGGATGTTCAACATCGATTTCAACTGATGTACAGTAGTCATCAAATGTCTTGGATGTAATTTCACCAGCATTATCTAGTCGTATGATTTTGATTGGATAATCTGGGAATTGTGCCCTTAATAAATCATTTGGGCAAGTAGCTTAGAAAATGCAATGTTACGTGTGGACAACAAACAAACATGTGACCACCGTACAGATGCATCAATCAAAACCATAAAGTAACGGAAAGGTATACTTTGTAGATGGATTGGTCCAGAGAATATCTCATTGAATCCTTTGTAAAAATGATCGGGATTCAAGAGCAATCATAGATGGATATGGGTGTATCACAAGTTTGCCTTGTGAACAAGCGGTGCAGTTGATCTTATCTGTCAACAGAATCTTCCGGTTCTTTAATTGCCCATTAAAATTTTCAATTATTTTACGCATCATTGTAGCTTCTGGATGATTAAGACGATAATGCCGTAACATAAAAATCTTTGGGTTATTGAACTTCTGGTTCATCACTGCAAGACTTTCTATCACATTTATGATTGTATAATACAATCGAGATGAGAAAGCCTAAAGTTTTTCTAATATATATTTCTTACTTGAGATTTTTTTAGTAATACATATATATTCTGCATTGTTTTCATCTAAAGTCTCAATATGATACTCATTTCTATGAATATCTTTGAAACTTAGCAGATTTCTACTGGACTTGCCTGAATATAGAGCATTTTCAATGCATAATTTTGTTCCATTTGCTAATAGATTATGGCTCTTCCAGATCCTTCAATTAGGTCTACATGACCGGATATAGTGTTTACCTATCCTTTACGTAATTTTAAGTCCAATAAATATTTTTATCTCGAAGGATAGTGTGTATGGTTGCACTAAGCCAATCATACATCCCCATATTTATTTTCCAGAATAGATAATTTATTTGTAGGATCCATATCCTTGAAAGATAAAGTTCACATTAGACATTAAGTAAAATATATAAAATAAAATACATCTGATGTGATAAAAAAAAATATTCAAATAAAACATTAATAAAATGCTAAATAAACTTCAATATTCTTAAATCCTAAGCCACTCATAAAGATAAAATTTAGAGTTTAATCACGATAGACATTTCCATCACCAATTAGGTGATTAATCATTCCCCCTGGGTCATCAGAGAAGAAATCAGAGATATCAAGATGAGTGAGATCTACAAGATCTGAGTCATCGATAAAGTTAGCTTCAATCTCATTTCATTTTTTTTCTTTGATACTTGACATAGATTTATAAATGATCTTCTGCACGACAGATGCGTGACTAATGTCCATTTTCTCCACATCAATAACAAATTTGTTCATTATCATTTTTGGTAGATTTCTTTTCTGCACTATTCTATTTATTTTCTCTTTTATAGACATTCCACTTCTGGTGTTGTTTATCTTTTTTGTTTTGTTGTCCTGAGTTTTTATGACCACCACGAGGGTGATAACCAATCCCTCCGCGTCATCTCTTACTTCCTTGACCACGTTCATTATTTGTATGTGTATTTGAATTCGCTTCTGAGAATGGCTTAGAACCAGTTAGTCGTGACTCGTGATTTTTCATCACTAGCTCATTGTTTTGTTCAGAATTATGAGGCAAGATATCAAATCTGAGTATTTACTAAAGCGACGCTCCCGATATTATTGTTGTAAAATCATATTTGATACATTAAAGGTAGTAAGTGTTCTTTCAAGCATGTCTTCTTTAGTGATATTTTCACAATACAATTTCAGTTGTGAGGTGAGAAATAGCTCAAAGTTGTAGTCAGAAATCTTTTGGAAGTCCTACAACCTCAGATTTGTCCACTCATATTTTGCTCTAGGGAGGAAGATATCCCTTTGATGGTCATATCTCTATTTCAGGCTATTCCATAAGATCAATGGATCTTCAACTGTCAGGTATTGAGCTTTCAGGCTCTCATGTAGACGATGACAAAAGAAAATCATAGCCTTTGACTTATCCTGCAATTATGTTTGATTTCATTGGCTTATGGTGCTTTCCATGCCCATAGCTCGCAGATGCATTTTGGCATCCAAAACCCATGAGAGATAGTTTCTTCCGGAAACTTCGAGTGTGAGAATTTGTATGTTTATGAGGCTTGACATTTTCAAGGTTCCTTAAAAGTATAAAAAGAAATATAAGTGTAGTAATAATAAATATATTATACAAGATTAATTACAAAGTAAAAAGAATATCATGTATATATTTTGAACTTCAAGTTCATAAATATTATATTGTAGATTCAAAAGTTTAGATTTTATGATAGATTTAAAATTGCAGGTTTTAATATAATGTCTAATTGATTGAGTTTAGAACTTCAGGTTCTTTAATTGTAGTGATGTGATTATAGAACTTCAAGTTCTATAATTATTTTGTAAATGTAGAACTACATGTTCTATTCTAATAATTAATTAATGACTTTAGAAATTCGGGTTCTAATTTATCTCTTATATTTAATCATAATTATGAAAGAAACTAAATTAAAAAAATATGAAAAATAACCGTTTTTATTTTCTAATGTGGTGATCCAAATTCATTGCAACCATAGAACATACTCATAAAAATAATTAAGGTGTTAAACTAATAATACAATAATTAACACAATAAATAAATAATAACATAATGAAATAGAACTACGAGTTCTAATTGTAACACTGAAATTCAGAACTTCAAATTTTGAGTATATATATATATATATATTATTTTTTAGTACCCACGTCATCTTGCATGCTCATCAATAAAGTTCATGTTGACTAATGACATGACATCTTAATTGTGCAATGCGCTTCATCATCAAATTCATTAGTAACAAATAAAGGATTCGGACCTTGTTTGATTATTTTTAAATCATTCAGTGATGATTCCACTTGGCCTCACGAATCATGATTCCAAGACACAATTCATGATCATGATTCCGCTTTGAGGTGATTCATTATGATGCATGTTGTGGAAGTTGGTTTTCGCCCAAGGTCCACAATCAATAATTTATAGTATGAGAGCACTAGCGATCCTGCAAAACAAAGATAGAGTGAGCGGGGAGTACTGCCCAATGGTGTGATAGGTGCCATAGGCACTCCGACGCTCAAGTCAGTAGTGAAGACGAGCGGTAAATAAGGAAGAGCAAGGTTTGAGGTTACCGTGACCTCCGTTGACTGCCGTGAGGGCGATGGGCCGATGTTTAGAGAGTAAGAGGCTCTGAGAGCTCAAGTTTGAGAGCTAAGACTTCAATACCATGTATGTTGAGTTATGTTGCTATTTATATGTTGAAAGAAGTCACTTTATAGTTGTAATATGAGCTGTACTTGTGATGGTGGGACCCACAATATGCTGAAATCTCTGGCGACGGGGCCCACAACGTGCTCAAGACTTCATCTTTCGGTGATTGAAGAACATTGTGTTTAGAAAAAAATGGATACAATAGCTAATATGATATTTTCTGATAAGGACCAGTTCGAATGACCAAAAGGCTACATGCAAGCTTTAATTGGGCCTTATCTATCCACATATTCGAAATGAAAAGATGATTTTATCCTTGGGCCTAAATTTGGCTCGTACAATTTGTTCCACTCTCTAAGTCGAAAAGTCATTGACTTGGAGAGTATTTTTCCGAGTGCATCGTTTGGGATCTGACTTATAGAATGTTGGCTTCTTCAATGTCGTCTGGATCAGATGAATGCCAGGTCTCCAACTTGACTCTACATGAGCCATAGGGAATGTTCCCAGTCGACTGAACCAGATGAAGGTCAGGATAATCCCCATACTACGGTTCAAAGGACCAGAAGAATCTTCAATGTCGACTGGACCAGATGAAGGCCAGGTCTTCAACTTGACTCTACATGAGCCATGGGGAATGTTCCCAGTCGACTGAACTAGATGAAGGTCATGATAATCCCCATATTACGGGTCAAAGAACTAGAGGAATCTTAAATGTCTTTTGGACCAGATGAATGCCAAGTCTTCAACTTGACTCTACATGAGCATGGGAAATGTTCCCAGTCGACTGAACAAACGAAGGTCATGATAATCCCCATACTACTGGTCAAAGGACCATAGGAGTCTTCAATGTCGTCTGGACCATATGAAGGTCAAGTCTTTAACTTGACTCTAAATGAGGAATATTCCCAGTCGATTGAACCAGATGAAGGTCAGGAAAATCCCCATACTACGGGTCAAATGACCATGAGAGTCTTCAATTTCCTCTGGACCAGATGAAGGCCAAGTCTTGAACTTGACTCTACATGAGCCATGGGAAATATCGTCGTAGTCGAATGAACCTGATGAAAGTCAGGATAATCCACATATTATGGGTCAAAGGATCGGGGGAGTCTTCAATTTCGTCTGAACCAGATGAAGGCCAGGTCTTGAACTTGACTCTACATGAGCCATGTGGAATGTTCCCAGTCGACTGAACCAGATGAAGGTCAGGATAATCCCCATACTATGGGTCAAATGACCAGATGAGTCTTCAATTTCGTCTGGACTAGATGAAGGCCAGGTCTTGAACTTGACTCTACATGGGCCATGAGGAATGTTCCCAGTTGACTGAACTAGATGAAGTTCAGGATAATCCCCATACTACGGGTCAAAGCACCAAGGGATTCTTCAATTTTGTTTGGACCAGATGAAGGCCAGGTCTTGAACTTGACTCTACATGAACCATGGGGAATGTTCCTAGTTGACTGAACCAGATAAATGTCAGGATAATCCCCATACTACAGGTCAAATGACCAGGGCAGTCTTCAATTTCGTCCGGACCAGATGAAGTCCAAGTCTTAAACTAGACTCTACATGAGCCATGGGGAATGTTCCCAGTCGACTGAACTAGATGAAGGTCGGGAAAATCCCCATACTACGGGTCAAAGGACTGGGGCTAGGTCTTGAACTTAACTCTACATGAGCCATGGAGAATGTTATCTGTCGACTGAACTAGATGAAGGTCAGGAAAATCCTCATACTACGGGACAAAGGACCGGGGAGTCTTCAATTTTTTTTGACCAGATGAAGGCTAGGTCTTGAACTTGACTGTACATGAGTCAAAGGGAATGTTCCCAGTCGACTGAACCAGATGAAGTTCAGGATAATCCCCATACACGGGTCAAAAAACCGGGGGAGTCTTCAATTTCGTCTAAACCAGATGAAGGCCAGGTCTTAAACTTGACTATACATGAGTCATGGGAATGTTCCCAGTGGACTGAACCAGATGAATGTCAGGATAATCCTAATACTACAGGTCAAATGACCGAGGGAGTCTTCAATTTTGTTTGGACCAGATGAAGGCCATGTCTTGAACTTGACACTACATGAGCCATGGAGAATGTTCCCAGTGCACTAAACCAGATGAAGGTCAGGATAATCCCCATACTATGAGTCAAATGACCGGGGGAGTCTCCAATTTCGTCTGGACCAGATGAAGGCCGGGTTTTTAATTTGACCCTACATGAGCCATGAGGAATGTTCTCAGTCGACTAAACTAGATGAAGGTCAGAATGATCCCATACTACGGGTTAAAGGACCGGGGAGTCTTTAATTTTGTCTTTATCAGATGAAGGCTAAGTCTTGAACTTGACTCTAAATGAGCCATTGGGAATGTTCCTAGTCGACTGAACGAGATGAAGGTCAGGATAATCCTCATACTAAAGGTCAAATGACCGGGGGTGTCTTCAATTTCGTCTGGACCAGATGAAGTTCAGGTCTTGAACTTGACTCAACATGAGCCATGAGGAATGTTCCCAGTCGAGTGAACCAGATGAAGGTCAGGATAATCCCCATACTACGGGTCAAAATAACCAGGGGAGTCTTCAATGTCGTCTGGACCAGATGAAGGCCATGACTTGAACTTGACTCAACATGAGCCATTGGGAATATTCCCAGTCGACTGAACCGGATGAAGGTCAGGATAATCCCCATACTACGGATCAAAGGACCAGATGAGTCTTCAATTTCATCTGGAGTCTGGACCAGCTGAAGGCCAACTATTGAACTTGACTCAAAATGAGCCATGGGGAATGTTCCCAGTCGATTGAACCAGATGAAGGTCAGAATAATCCCCATACTATAGGTCAAATGACCATAGGAGTATTCAATGTCGTCTGGATCAGATGAAGGCCAGGTCTTGAACTTGACTCTACATGGGGCATGGGGAATGTTCTCAGTCGACTGAATCCGATTAAGGTCAGGATAATCCCCACACTATGGGTCAAAGGACCAGATGATTCTTCAATTTTGTGTGGACCAGATGAAGGCCAGGTCTTGAACTTGTCTCTACATGAGCCATGGGAAATATTCCCAGTCGACTGAACCAGATGAAGGTCAGGATAATCCTCATACTACGGGTCAAATGACCATGGGAGTCTTCAATTTCGTCTAGACCAGATGAAGGTCAGGTCTTGAACTTGACTCTACATGAGTCATGGGGAATGTTCCCTGTTGACTGAACCAGATGAAGGTCAGAATAATCCCTATATTACGGGTCAAAGGACCATGGGAGTCTTCAATTTCGTCTGGACCAGATGAAGGCTAGGTCTTGAACTTGACTCTACATGAGCCATGGGGAATATTCTCAGTCGACTGAACCAGATGAAGGTCAGGATACATGTTTGTAGTGTCGACTGAGATTATCAACAAGGCCCAAGCTACATACGTGTAGTGTCGACTGGGATCCATGTTACTCCTCAAGCTACACGCTGAGATGTCAACTAGGTCATTCTTAATTAGTCCCATGTCAAGGACATGTTGTGTTGACTGGATTCTTCTTTAAGCCTCAAGCTACATATGTAGATGTTGAATGGGATGCACATCAAGCCCCAAGCCGTACATGCGTCTGAGATCCACAACATGTCACAAGCTACACACATGTAGATGTCGAATGGGATGCACATCAAACCCCAAGCTATACACCCGTCTGGGATCCACAACAAGTCCCAAGCTACACACATGTAGATGTCGAATGGGATGCACATCAAGCCACAAGCTATACACGCGTCTGGGATCCATAACAAGTCCCAAGCGACTGGGGCATAGTCTTCATTCTGAGTCTTCATTCGTGTATGTCAACTAGGATGTCCTAATACCAAGTCTCCATATGTGTAATGTCGAGTGGGATATCCTTGGAAAGTCTTCTTACATGCATGTTGACTGGAATGCGATCACACCAAGTCTCCATACGTGTAGTGTCGAGTGGGATGTGTTGGGGTTTTGGGCGATGGGCGCAACAGAAGCGCGATTCGGGCGAAATCGTATTTTAAAACTTTTACAAAATACTAAATAAATTATTCACTATCTAATATGAATAATTTATTCATATTTCACCTAAACCTATTTATTCAATATCAAATATTGGCATAAATAAGGTTGAAATGTCGCGAAACTTTTACGAAAACTGTTTTTCCGTAAAATGACGCAAAACGCGTTTTTGACCGAACCGACCACCCGACACTTATGGGGACTGCCCAGGTCAGCCCCAATAGTGTCAGGGCAGTTCATGGGCTGCCCAAATAGTGACGAACTCATTGTTTGGACAGTTATCACCTGGTTGACTCAAAAGTCACCAGGTAATGCAGTTTTTGGCCGTTTTCGCTTGTTTCAACTCGGAAACACTTTCTGGAAATTGTTCCAACTCCCAAAATACATCTATTACATTCATATGACATCAAAACATTTCCATTTTTGCAGAATCTGATCCAAAAAACAAAAATTCCAATTTTCATGCTTTAAATCCAAATTTTCAAGATTAATCTGATTAATCATAACACCAGCCGAAGTAACCACACATGAAGCACCCAATAACAATTATAGGTGTCATAAGAGTGGTCATAACACTCTAGAATAGAAACTCATCAACAATTGATCAAATTGGACAATAATTACACTAATTACTTCCAAAACTACTTCACACATGCAATATAACTTCCAATCCATCAACCAACATCAAAAGCCCCAAAATTTCAGATTTGAAGGAACTCTAGAACCTTTATAAATCATCAAGAAATAAGAAATCAAATTTCTAATCTTAGGGTTAAGTCGATTACCTTTTAATCTCTTGAAATCCCAAACTTTTTTCTTGTTTTTTCCTTCAATTCTTCATGGATTTGATCAAACTAATCCTAGGGCTTCTTTGGGAGAGTGGTCGGCCTTGGATGAAAGAATGAGGAATATGAAAACAATTTTTCCTTTTAATAAATACATGACCGACTCAATGGGAATAGGAGGGGCATTTTGGTCATTTTTGGCAAAACTTAATCTAATTAATTAATGTAAGCTTTATGTTATCCAATCAATATTGGACACATTAAGTTTAATTAATTCATGCCATTAGGTCCAATAATAACTTACCATATATCATAACATTTATAAAAAAGGCTTAATTAATTAATTATTCAAATATTTAACAATTAAATATTCAAATAATCAATTAATATAATTATTATTATATATGTATTTTTATTTACAATAAATAACAAATACATATATTTATGGCATGTGTCAAAATCTCATTTGACGAATAATTAATGTGTATCTAATCGTATTATGTATCAAATACAAATACACAATAATTACGATTGGCCAAAATCCCCTTAATGCATGTGTTATCGTTTAACCGATTAAACGATCCGAATTAACTCATTTAATCCAGTGAAGTATTATGAATAATTTGTATTATTCATATTGAGTTTTCTAAGTGCTCAACGAGTACACTTCATATTGTGGGACTCTCTAAGTTTAGGTTTATCCGTCACGAAATCCAATTTCGTGTCCATAATCAACCCACTCATGGATTATGACGACCACGGATAATTTCGCTAAACTATGCAAGTCGAGGTCATTGCATACGTATAATCCCTCCGTCATAAGCTATCCATATTATACCTGGGATATATATGAGAATGTCAAATCCGTTCGGTATAATATAGTCGACTTTCAATTTACGATCTTTAAATAACACTCGAAACTGGATTCCGAAGTTATACCACGGCCATGGATTTACTAGATCGTAAACACGTGCAGATGCCTATGCCCTGTACACAGGACTGACGGATCTTATCTTGATACGCACATGATTCATGAGCATCAATCCACACCCAACGAACAGGCAGAGGTCTGATCATGACTAGATTGTTGACATGACTGCCATCAAAGTATGGAGGATAACTCATATATCCACAGTTGTATCTCAAGTCGAAGGACCACTATGCTCGCTCAACTCGAGAAGATTCTTATTGACGTTGGTGTACCATATATTAGGAAATCTTCAGTGAGTCGTTCAATGTCTTATCAAATAAACACCTACATGTTATACGAGTCTCCCGAGACTCATGGTTCACTGGGATAAACCATCGAACCAAGTCACGATGTATGACATGTACTGGTCTCAGCGGATTTTACTAACCGACCCGTGTTAGCAAATCTTGACCTGGAACTTTGTTTAAGGATATACAACTAATAGTGCGCTTCCCAAAGTCAATTACAAACTACGTTATAACTACGCATTATACTGTAAATCCTAGGGTCTTTGTCTAATATACACGTATCACTAAACCAGATTTAGTTTCGATCTAATCGTAATCAGATATCTAATCGTAATTAGATCGAATAAATGTATAAAAGACGAGGGTGCTACCACTAAATTAAGTAATATTATGGAAAACAAAATTGCTCGTATTCATGAATCGGACATAAATACGATCCGGATTGGTACTCTGAGCACCAACCCTAACAATTTCTCCCACTTGCTCTAGTGAAAATCCATGGTATCCTTTACACATCTTAATGTGTATCGCATACTCATGGCCCTCAAGAGCTCACCAGCACTCAAGAGATAGGCAACAACAAGTAAGCCTGCTTTAACAAATCGAGTCTGTCCAACAAACCCAACCATTTTCTTTAAATAACATCATTCATATTTTGCAGAATCCAAATTCCACATTAATATGACTCAAATGTTATATCAGTATTGTGCTATATCTTATGAGTTGTCCATGTATTTATAAATCAAATTCAAATACTATGAGACAACCGCAAGCACTACACTAATATGGAAACTACTAATCTATGAGGTCACTATGCAAACTTCATAAGTCAATACTACATAAGTTGCAACTGATTCCACTAGTTTAGTAGAATCAATGGTGACACTCCCACTGAATCTTTTCTGACTTTGTATGACATAGACCATCTAATGTCATAATTAAGATCAAAACTAATCTGACATTATGGTTGATGACTAAATTCTCCATGAATAAGAAACTCGTTCTTAGTATCTCATAGATAACAAAGAACTTGCTCTGAGACTCATCATATGGTCTACAACATATCAAAATGACTCGTAACAATTACAATTAAATTAATATCTTTAATCAAACATAATATAGTATTCATTACGCCATCATCCTATGATGTATAAGATTGACTAGATATTCCAATCAATCTATCTTTCGATAAAGGAATCATCATTTACAAAAGATGAATACTATATATATAAAAGACGCGTTAACTTTCAAACAGTTATACTAACTGTCATACAGATAGTCTAAGTGTGTCCTTTATTAGATCGTATCTAATGCATGACTAATGTGAATTTCTCGCAAGTCTCTTAGTTTTATATCAAATATAACATTTTATATCAAATATAACAGAGACTACTCCCACTGCTTCATGGAGAAAAGAAGACTTGGGATATATAATACTAGAAAGAAATTTGTAAGCTCCCACTGACCCTACTGACAAATATGTATTCTCTATACTTCGATAAAACCAGACAATCTAACTGATATCAAAATTAGAGAACACAGATTTCCGAAAAGCTTATCTGAGTCTACAATAGGCTTCATAAGCTAGTATATCAAATTGTGATCTTAGCAGAATACAAACTCTAGGGCCATTCTAGAATGAACTCTTCAAACCAAGAAACCCCAACGGATTTCTCATTCGAAGAAAACATTCAGAAACGCCACTTTGTATTCTTTAGCCAAAATACATAGTTTAATATCAACATTAACTAACAGATCATTAATCGTTCAATCAGTGCGACTAGAGATAAGCTTCCTCAGAATCTACAATAGACTACTGAGTAAAACATTTCTCACTGTCATACTATAAAGGTCAAACCTTTAATAAGCCTACTTTGCTTTCGTTGCGCAAATAATTTGCAGATCTCATGAAAGATTCATAATTAAAGCCCAATCAATTTCTAAACTTGATCGTAGTGAGCTATGAACAATGTTGGATCTATGGTTCAATGATAATTTTCTTTGATAAGAAAACAACAGAACCATTAAGTATCTTATACTTTGTAAATGATTCTGACATCCTATTGGACTTATACGGAAGTTTTCTAAGGGTATTTTCATCTTATTAATTATGTAGTTCCATTTATAGTTTATCAATCTCACATTTGACTTCAATAAGTCAAGTCTTTTCTGCAATCATCAACATCAAATGTTAAACACCAAGTAATAGAACAATTCCGATACTCGGTATCATGGAAAAGATATTCTATCAAATAGAATACAATATTCCATTAAATAGAATAAATGATAGACCTTTCACTTGTACCTCTGAGGCACAAGTGCTTTCAATTATATAACCATTATACAAATGAAAGTTTCAAATCTCAAACTTTTCAAGATTCGAATTTTTACTATACATATCATATATGTAACTGTAGAAACGAATGGAACCTTAATTAAAGAGATGAATTAATGTTACTGGAGCATAACCCCAAGAGTATTGATAACTAATTCGGTAACACTCAATATCAACGAATCAAATCAAATAAGATTTGATTACTCCCACTAGCCAATTCCATCAAAATGAAATCGTGGAAGTTAATATTGAGTAAGAATCATATTCATTAAATAACTTTAGAACTAATTGCCATAAATTCATGTGTTTGATCATATCAAATATTTTCGAACAATTCAAAGATGCACAGTGAATTTCTAAAGATATAGTTTTCAACACTACATATAGAATATCTTTGAACTATTAAAAATATTCTATCCGAGTTTCATTAGAAACATATTGACAGTTCTTGAACCATTCAAGACATTCAACATGTTCTCCATTAGAAACACGCAACTAAGTCATGACAATTCATTAACTACGTTACGAAGTACAGAAAACTATCAAAGGAAATTTCCAACTCATTAAACTACATACATCCAATGCATTAGTCTAATAAATCTTGTGGTCCAATGACGATCATCAGTTAAATGAGATTTAATCATATCCTGAATACAATATTCATTAAATGGATAAGGATATATGATGTGATCTCATATTAGACCATCCTTTACCATAAAGATTGAACATCTAATGCTTTTATGATGAAATCTCATAAAACACAGTTCTAAGTTATTTACTTTACCGATATTTTTCTTAATGTTTATCTTCCATTAATGACACTACTAGTAAAATTAAAATATGTAAAAACTGTTTATACAGAACAAGTAACTATCCAATAGTCATAAGTTCCGATATCAAATATCAAAACAGTTATTAAACATTATTTTAAATAACTAGACGAGAGATCTGGTATCCAATACCTACAATTGTCGTATTGTGAAAGTCGATATTCTCTGTATACAACTATACATATCTCCTTTCTTAAGCTTTATAATTTGCTTTCAATTATTCACAACGATTGCAAATAATTGATTAACAAACTGTGTCAGACACGCGACTTCTAAAAGTCACTAAAAACCAAGAAACATCATTAAAAGATAAACAAATACTAATGGGGTTTTCTTAATGCCAGTCAAGAATCCCAAGACATGAACTATTCAATTCAATTCTTACTGCATAAGAAACAATTCTTACTAGACAATTATATCCTAAACCAGATATCCATTTAGATTACCTAACCGTGACTTAGAAACTAAGTCAAAACCATCTTGATTTACAAGGAAATCGGAACAACAATTCCCGATGGTTTCAACTAATCTAACAATATCTAAATCTACTGTCTTTCTAGAACCTATTCTAGAATTACGCAACCATAAGTAAAGTAAGAAAACTTATTCAAGTAATAAGCATGCAGTGGATTAGAAGTATAAATCTATAAACAATATAGAATGTAAGGAAAACAAAGCAGAATTTTCCAAAATTTTACATATTGCTTAAATTATGGATTTTAAACCCAAAAGTGTCTCCCACTACTTTACGTAATACCATAATCCCCAACGGACAACGGGAATTCAATAATTAAATCGAATTCCATAGTGGGAGTAGGATCCCATGAATATATTTCGAGTCACAGTTTTGGCATGATATCGCCTACTTATATTCATTAGGTAGACAACTCTTTGTCAATCACTCACCAGTGACTTCTGGTTTTAGTCCTGACTGTTTCTCGTTATGACAGCTTTGGCACGTTCACAATGAGGCGTATCAAGGCTTCACTTGTCAATGACAAACTCAAGCTACCGATGTAGTCCTGATAGCTTTGGCACGTTCAGGATTTCCACTTTCACTTGAGTTTGTCTAGTATCAATAAACAATCGGTATGGATAATAATCATATAACCTACACCCTCACAGCTTTGGCACAATCTCGGATGCAGTTATAGAAAGATACCCATAAACCGTACTGAAAAGACGGACTAAGAAATATGTATCCAATACACGTTACTTTACAGCCTTTACATTCATATGACATCAAATTCATCAAAAAATTTCTAGTTTTGCATAATCTGATCCAGAAACCAAAAATTCCAATTTTCATGCTTTAAATCCAAATTTTCAAGATTAATCTGATTAATCATAACACCAACAAAAGTCACCACACATGAAGCACCCAAGAACAATTCTAGGTGTCACAAGAGTGGTCATAACACTCTAGAATAGCAATTCATCAATAATTGATCAAATTGGACAATAATTACACTAATTACTTCCAAAACTACTTCACACATGCAATATAACTTCCAATCCATCAACCAACATCAAAAGCCCCAAAATTTCAGATTTGAAGGAACTCTAGAACCTTTATAAATCATCAAGAAATAAGAAATCAAATTTCTAATCTTAGGGTTAAGTAGATTACCTTTTAATCTCTTGAAATCCCAAACTTTTTTCTTGATTTTTCCTTCAATTCTTCATGGATTTGATCAAACTAATCATAGGGCTTCTTTGGGAGAGTGGTCGGCCATAGATGAAAGAATGAGGAATATGAAAACAATTTTTCCTTTTAATTATACATGACCGACTCAATGGGAATAGGAGGGGCATTTTGGTCATTTTTGGCAAAACTTAATCTAATTAATTAATGTAAGCTTTATGTTATCCAATCAACATTGGACACATTAAGTTTAATTAATTCATGCCATTTGGTCCAATAATAACTTACCATTTATCATAACATTTATGAAAAAGGCTTAATTAATTAATTATTCAAATATTTAACAATTAAATATTCAAATAATCAATTAATATAATTTTTATTATATATGTATTTTTATTTACAATAAATAACAAATACATAAATTTATGGCATGTGTCAAAATCTCATTTGACGAATAATTAATGTGTATCTAATAGTATTATGTATCAAATACAAATACACAATAATTATGATTAGCCAAAATCCCCTTAATGCATGTGTTATCGTTTAACCGATTAAACGATCTGAATTAACTCATTTAATCTGGTGAAGTATTATGAATAATCTGTATTACTCATATTGAGTTGCCCAAGTACTCACCGAGTACACTTCATATTATGAGACTCTCTAAGTTTAGGTTTATCCGTCACGAAATCCAATTTCGTATTCATAATCCACCCACTCATGGATTATGACGACCACAGATAATCTCGCTAAACTATGCAAGTCGAGGTCATTGCATACATATAATCCATCTGTCACAGGCAATCCATAATATACCTGAGATATAAATGAGAACGTCAAATCCGTTCGGTATAATATAGTCGACTTTCAATTTACGATCTTTAAATGACACTCAGAACTGGTTTCCGAAGTTATACCACGGCCATGGATTTACTAGATCGTAAACAAGTGCGGATGCCTATGCCTTGTACACAGGACTGACGGATCATATCTTGATACGCACAGGATATCATGAGCATCAATCCATACCCAACGAAAAGGTAGAGGTCTGATCATGACTAGATTATTGACATGACTGCCATCAAAGTGTGGAGGATAACTCATATATCCACAGTGGTATCTCAAGTCGAATGACTACTATTCTCGCTCAACTCGAGAAGATTCTTATTAACATTGGTTTACCATATATTAGGAAATCTTAAGTGAGTCGTTCAGTGTCTTATCAACTAAACACCTACATGTCTATACGAGTGTGGGAACACAGAAACTGGGCGACGTATGCTGTTCTGGGCTCGCGGCCCCGTTGGGAGTACGGAATAGCCCGCGGGGGACTAAACCGGAGAATGATGGAGTCACCACTCGGTGTGAACCGGGACAAAGATTTAAGGCCGCACTCACCCCTCGCAAGGGAAGACCTCAAACCGTTGGGTTCAGAATGGTCCCTTACTTATGCCACCTGTAATAAAATGATTTTTGCGATAATTTAACCAAGCCTAAGCTGTTGGACAATTATGACCCATAGCGTCACTATTTGTACAGATCATGGTGTTGTTGTACAAATTAACTATGTGACAAAGGAGATTGCTATCTTATCATTTGTGATTAGATCACCTTAGATATATAAATGATAGGAGGTCCCTATGATTAGTTCCTGGATTGAGAATGATATGAGACAGTATCAGTCCACAAAGGATTAATCATTAAATATCCATAGTCAGAGTATTATCGAGATTGGACATCGGTAATGCGTAAAAGACTAGTATTGCACTTGTGCACGTTGTGAGGGCATAACGGGCATAGTTCTCATATATTTAAGTATTGGATACTTATGCAAGTGCGGTAGGAGGTTGTGTTTCACCGATGGTACGGGAAACAGCTTCGTTCTGGATAGACCCCCTCGGAATCCCATTGGTAGTTTGACTATGTGTCTATGGGAGTCCGACATCAGGGTAGGTGTATTTGGTCTTAACTTGAGACTTGCACCGCTAATACTTATGACAATCAATATACTTTGGTTGAGGTCGTCCAGGGCTTTAACCGGTTCTGTGTACGCCAATACTGGGTATATTGAGAATCGTAGAGTATTGGGTGTGATGTCAAGACGGAAGTATCACTCCAGTCATAGTGGAGATGATGTCACGTAGGATACTGTATTAGTGCTCTTAAGTGCTGCGCGGCCATCGGGATATTATGACTAGGTCATGTATATCCGATTATAGAGACTAGTTACCAGACATCTGACATGTGCTTCGTACGGGGCAGACACAACTCCAGCCCCAGGCCTAGCACGTGACCATCCGATACTAGATCGATATGCACTATAAGATGTATACTACGCCTGATACAGATCAATATATTCATGTAAGGATATTTCCGGAGAATTGGGTAGGCATGGCGCTTTGCTAGAGGCCAACCTTGTCTTGTAAATCGGAAAAACGTAATACTTGGTACTTACGTGTTCGGATAGTCCGACGACCGAATTTACTGCCAACATATCCGGAGATTTCATGCGTCGCTTCCCAATGATACACCGATGACGTATGACTCGCATTATATATTAATCTGGGATTAATTAGAAGAGAGAGAAAATAAATCTGGGATTAATTACGGAGATATTTTATCTAGGATAAAATATCAATTTAAAGAGAGAGAACGATTAATTTGGAATTAATCGATAAATAATATATTTGATATATTAAACGAAATTGGATTTCGATTAGGAATTAAAATTAGATTTTAATTCGGGTACTTGAATTAATTTAGAATTAATTCTCGAGCGACGTGATTAGTAAATTGGATTTATTAACGAGGCATCGAGAAAATCGTTAATTTAGAATTATCGAAACCGAGCTCAGAATGTGTTTGCGAAGTTACGTCGATTTTGAATCACGTGCCGCAAGTCGCATCGCAAATCACATCGCAAGTCATAAAAGTCAAATCGCTTTTTGGAAAAGTAACTTTGACTCTTTGACTTTGACCTTTAAAATTGGAGAGAAATTTCGGGGGGGAAAAGACTTTTAACTTTTTGGAAAAGTGAAAGCCTTTTCCTTTTCACCTTTTACCAAGGGTAAAATGATTTAATAAACATTATTACATTTGTTTTATTTTTTTGGAAAAGAAAAAATGGTAAAACATTTTAGTAATTTTGGAAATTATATAAGTGAAATGTTTTACACTTTTTCCCTTAACCTAATCTCTCATCCATCTCTCTTTTCCTCTCAAAAAGTCACGCCCAAGGGGCTGCTGGACTGCCTCAAATGGCGTCAATGATGGAGGAAATTTTTGTGGATTTTGTGGCAAGATCCAAGTGCTAGTACACTTCTAAGAGGCATACGAAGGTGTTAGGGAAACCCACCACGAGCCGGGAATCATTAGACGAAGATTGGAGCTCGAAATCTTGGATTCTTGAAGACTCAAAACTGAAATTTTTGAGCAGTGGACTGCATGCAGTGGGCGCACTTGGAGGGCTGAAAAATGGTTTTGTTTGTCTTCAAATCGTCTCAACCGATCAATGTAAGTATTCCGCAACTTCTTTGAGATGTATTCACACATATATTCATGCTTGTTTAATGATCTTGGGACCTAGAATAAAACCAACAATGGCATCAAGAGCCTAGGTTCAAGCATGAAATTTTTAGGGCTTAAAATTGTGGGTATTTTGAATTTGAGCATGATTTTATGAAATTGGATGATTAAGTATGCTTAATACATGTTGTATTGAAGATTGATTGGATCAATTTCAAGAAATTGTGATTGGATCAAATTTCCCCAAAAATCATATGTTGGCCGAATGTAATAAGTATTTTGGAAATCTTGGATTTTTTTTTTTATTTTGATTCATTGGATGAGTTAGAATCATGTAGGATGATGTTAATTTTAAATTAATTGGATTGAATTTTGAATTGAACAAAAATCCCCAAATTACTTACCTTGGCCGAATGGTATATGCCCTTTAATGTCTTGGTATTTTTTGATTTTGAACATTGGATGTGTATGAAATCATTCGGGAAGTTAATTCGATGTCGATTGTGAAATTAATTGGATTGAATTCAAATCGGACAAATTATCTCCCTTGGCCGAGACATGTAGCATGGTTAATGGGTTTGATTTTTTCATTAAATATGTTGGACATGTGATAATGAAATTGAGCATGATTAATTGGACTAATTTGTGTTTTAGAAATATTGATTTGGATGATTAATCATGTAATACACTTTAGAATTAATTAGATTATGAAATTGGACTTTATGATTTAATTAATTGGGCTTGAATTGGATTTGGGCTTGTTAGTTGTAAATGGGCTTATTGGGCTTTGTTGTACAAAGTTAGTTTAGGCAAAATTGGTTGGATCCAATTGGGCCCAAAACCACTTCCATAAAGCCCAAATGTGACTTATAAACCTTTAAAGTTTAATTGGGCCTAATGGGCCGAAATTGATTTCTTGGCTTATGGGGTTACTCCTTGATTGGGCTTTGGTTGCCAAAGCCCATGCCTTAAAGAATTAATTTAAAGCCCATTGGACTTGAATTAAATTGACGTTGGACGTTAATCGGGCTTTGAGACCCGTAAAGATTAAATTTGGAATTTAAGTCGTAAAAGGTTTATTAATAAAGTGTAATATTTAATTGGAATTAAATAGTGAATTAGTATTAAATACATATTAAATTGGATTTAATGTTGTAGTTTAATTTAATTCGAGAATTCGTACTTTGAGTACTTATTCGCAAAAACAAGTTTGACTCGCACAAAATCAAATCGTTGTTTGAACATTGGATGATCACTAATTATCAGATTAATTAATTTGATTAGATTGATTGATAACATGCTTGTGTGAATACATGGTTGTGATGAATGAATAATGTATATCGGATGGATATTAGACGGCTGGGGCAATTTTGGAAATTGTTGTAATAAATTCGATTTATTAAATTGGACTTGCGTGTCCAGCCTTATCACCTCTATTCTCTTTGTATTCTCTTCTCACCTATTCCCCTCAATGTAAATGAGGTTTCTTTAGAAGTGTAGTTTAACGGGTAGAAGTAATACAAGTGCTAGTTTGAGAGAGAAAGTGAGAGATTTGATCTAGGATCAATGTGCTAAGTATCCATCCGCATATCATTATTATTTATTTTCATATGCGCTTTATTATGTGTTTAGAATGCATGTTTAAGGGTGTATGATGATGAGACCTAAACAAAGATAATAAATTGGTAGCCAATTTGCACGCGAAAAACCCTCATCAAATATCATGCGTTTTTCCTTCCATTGAGTGATTCTTAGTCAAGATCCGAAACTGGCATTGGGTTGTTGGCCAAAGTCAAGCCCTTTGTCCGTCGAAGATGTGTTTGAATCACGAGAGTTTTGTTCTATATGGTGTCTTGTCCAAGTTGTGGTTTGTTGGCCAAAGTCAAGACCACTTCTTGTCCATCGACATTGATTACGAAGCTTTCCATGGTCAATGGGTCGCGTTTGACTGGGATCATTAGGTTTGTTGTGCCAAAGCCAAGGCTTAGTTGATTCAGAGGAAAAAGGTTAGGTAATACATTGGATGTATTGGCATATATAAGATATATGTTTTGGACTTGGATGTCTCCCTACCGGATCTAGGAATTGGATGAGATCCAATTGATCTTAGAGATCTACCTAGTTAATTATCATACAATTTGTTGGCCAAAGTCAAGATTGTGTGTTATTTAACGGGATCCTAGCCCACTAGGAAACACGGTTTCCCGAGTACTCGACAGAGGGTTAGAGGCTCGCCGAAAAATAGTGGGAGGCAAGAATTGAATTTGCAATATTCGTTTAATTACTTGCCATACGCGCTCGAACAAATTCATTCGTCAATATAAAATAAAATGTTAGTTGGACTAATATTTAAATTGTTGTTTTAATAAGCAGTTGGACTGTATTATAGTTGATTATATAATTGGATTATAGTAATCAATATATTTGAATTAATTAATTCCAATTTACAGTTGATTTTATAATTGGATTATAGTAATCAATGTAATTGAGGTTAATTGATTTAAATTATATTTGATTGTATAGTTGGACTATAATAATCAATATAATACATAGTACCACAAATCGTTGATTAAATAGTTGGACTATTAGAATCAAGATGAATGAAAGATTAGTGTTTAAAACATAATCCTAGGTGAAAATGTATTTAAACGACTATATTTTAAATTGGGAATAATTTCAGGATGGTCCTGGAAATAAATAATAAGTTACTTTATTTGATAAAATAACCTATTATGCCTAAGCCAGGAATTAAGCAAATAGTAGAGCATAATCTTTGGAAGATTTATGTGATGATAACTTAAGTGCTTAATTCGATATACTTGTCATAAATCTATGATTAGATTTAAGAAGTATTAAAATTGCAATAGATAACTCTTGGAGGGTTAAAGACTATTCTCGAGGAGATAAAGTCAAACTTTGCAATTAGGTAAGTGGCGCAAGGCGCACCATACTTCAATATTCTAGAAACCCAAGGCTTGGCCAAAGGCTTCTGAAATATTTGAAAGGGCAAAGGCAAAATCATTATTATCTTCTGGGAAGATAAATGACATATCCTAAAGTGACTGCCGTTTGGATATGGCAGACATGGAGGAATTAAAGAAAGGGCAAGGCTCTGACTTTAAGAATGTTTGTCAATATTATGTCCATTACTAGTATTAAAATTGGATTTTAAAATACTTAGTATGGTACATAAATTGTATGGATTGATGTTCAGAATCTGCTGTGAGCAGGATACTGACTTCAAGCTGAGATTAATCTGCGAATCGGAAACAGGATGAAAGTCGCTGTTTCGACCGTAGAACCCTAAGTTTAGGAACTACCTTTTGAGTATGTACTTAAATTAGGAACTGTTATAATGTAACTAGTTTGACTAGAAACATTATCTTTATATCAGTGTTTAATCCGTTGCGAATAGACCTTTATATTCTAGAACACTAAAGTGTTTCATTATATAAAGAATGATATTAAGATAAACACATTGGATGTGAATAACAGTATTTATATTTTGAATATAAATATATCTCAAACATATAACATGACAAATAAATAGCTCTATCTGATTTAATCAGAAGAGACTTATTTGTGGCATTGTTGTCTGGGACACAATTAAACAAGACTCGTATATCCACTCTTTTGAAGAGTGGGTACTAGGACTGATTTGACTATTCAAATAAAATCTACGAATCTAGTTTATTAGGTAAAGTACCTGAAACACTATTTACTTGGTAATAGTGATAGTGCCACCGATCTGTTAGCCCTATTCATAGTGAAGTAAGTGGGCCCATATCTAGCAATGCTAGATGTGAATGTGAATATTTCGTGACCTTAACGGATGTGGCATCACGTTATGGTTATGTGTTTCTTTTGAAGAACACAAATCGATAACTTTTGGAGTTTCGACATGAAGTAAACAAACAGATCGTCTAAAGTATTAACCGTCGCGGTAAGACCGTAATGGAAAATACTTAAGCAGTAAGTTTCAAACATACATGAAAGAGTATAGTATTCTTTCAATGAGGACCTCCTAGGACATGTCAGTTTGACGGTATGTCCGTACGGAGAAACAGAATTTTGTTGGACATGATAAGGTTAATCATGAGTCGCTCTGAGCTACCATTTCCTTCAACGGATATGCATTAACAGTGCAATACTTATTTAGAATAAGGTTCCATATAAATCTGTTTGACAGATATCATATTAGATATGAACGGGAAAGAAACCGGGTTTCTCATTCCTGATGATTTGGGTATGCTAGGCATATGTTTGGATGATACCAAACTAAAACCCAAATAGGATAAGTGCCAATTATAGGTTATCCTAGGGGAAACCATAAGTATAGTACTTTTGCATCTCACGAGAGAACAATGTTATTGTTGCTCACCATGCGGTTTTCCTAAGAGGAATACCGATATGCAGTGGTAAGTGAGAGGATGGTATAACTCGATGAAAGTCAGAGTAATACTGTTCAAGGCACGAAGTCCTTAATGGAACACAGATAGTTCATCAAGGATGAAACTATACCATTAATCTTCGAATACACAAGAACGCGTAGATCAGAGAGAATCAGAAAACAACTTGGGTATGGGTTCTGATCTCACCTCATGAAGATGTCAATCTTATTAAGGTAGACCAACCGACTACGTTTGAGGAAGTGATACAAGGTATCGACTCCCTATTATGGCAAAGTGCCATGAGTCCAAAATGGATTCCATGTATACCAACTATGTTTGGACACTAGTTATGTACCACAAGGCATTTGCCTACTGGTACAGTATAAGTCTTCAAGGAAGACATACATGGATGGCAACATACCAACGTATAAAGCTAGGCTTTTAACGAAAAAGTATCGTTATCAACATTGTGTTGATTACGGTTCAACCTTTTACCTGTTGCCACGGTAAATCCTTTGGATGGATGATGCTTGCTGATACTGCATATTCATTTATGAAATGTGTCAGTTGAAGATCAAAATCGCTTTCCTTAAACGGAACCTTTTGGAGGATGTT
>SKCR01005493.1:0-25860 GCA_019454045.1 Zanthoxylum bungeanum | reverse complement strand
ATAGAATGAGTAGTAAGCATATTCATGCATTTTATGATCTTATACACATGGATCAAGCAAGATTGTGTTGAATGCCCAAACATTCTTCCCCTTAAGGGGTTGGCTGAATTTCATCTAATAAAATGTGGCTATTTTTTTTTTCGATTGTTGTTGAATGATGTTAGTTAAAGTGTTAGATTGAGGTTAAGACATTAATTTTGTTTGATCATGTTGGAAAGTTCAAAGGTGGCAAGATAAACCCTTAGCCAATTATGTGTGATTGTGTTGGGGAATTATATTTTATAATAAATGATGTTCTAACATGTGAAGTGTAGATGGGGGTTTTGGAATTGCCTTGGGTAGTGACCATGGAGATTTGATATTTGGCCTGAAATCTGGCTAGAGTCGCGAAGCGTTTGGGCTGGTGTCGCGATGCGAGCATGCAAATGCTCTCTGTTTTGGATCTGAAATTGAGAGCGTTGCGATTCTCGAGTGGCGAGTCACGACACTTAACCTCTGGTGTCACGATGCGAACCAGTAAATACTCTATGTCTAGGTCTTCTTGTATGGGTGTCGCGACGCGTTAGACCTGACTTCGCGATGTATGACAGAAATAATCTCATTTCATTTTAGTTTTAACTTAGGTTGTTAGAGGACACCCTAAGAGTTTCGTATCAGCTCATATATATGTGTTATGTCATGTCACAAGCATCATACGCCATGTAGTGGTAATAGTTAGTTGAATTGAGAAACCTAGCCTACTTTTGAAGCATGTTTCACAACTCATATTCTAATTAAGTTTCTCGACTATAGATTGTCGGGAGGAATCATAATTTTCTTCAATGAAGGGAAGAAGTGCCATCCAGATTCCAAATCAGGGAGTGACCCTTTTCTCAAATGATTTAACTCAATTGTTTTTTATGTGAGACTTACTTTTCAGTACAGAGGGTGCTAGCCGCAATGATTTCTAGTTATTTATGAATAAGATTGTTTTAGAAAATGTTGATTTTTAAAGTATGATTTTGATTATTTTTGGAGACATGGGGGAAAACTCCACCTCATATTTAACTTGGCACAGATACTGGAATTGATGGTACTTGGAATTGACGGATTTACAACATGTGCACATCTAGAACGGGACTAAGGGGACGGCGATACGTAACGCCCCTAGATCATAGTTCAGGGCTAGGGATGACAGATGCCCATAGACCTTAGATTCAGGGACAAGATGATGGCATGCATTGGGGGACGGTGAGACGTAACGCCCCAATGACATGGATTTGCACACCTAGCTCTAGTTCAGTAGCTTGGGGGATGGCGAGACGTAAAGTCCCAATACCACTAGTTTAGGCATATAGGGGGACGGCGATACGTAACGCCCCCATGCATCAGCTTTTCAGAGACAGATTTATAGAGAGAATTTCAGAGACAAATTTTCAGAGACAGTTGTTTCAGAGATATGATTTTCATAGTGATAAGTTTTATGAAAGAGTTTTCAAGAGAATTCAGTTTTACAAAAAGAATTCAGAGTTTTGCAGAAAGAAAGATTTTCATAAAGGTTTTCCAGAAAGAGAACTACTTCTAGAAAAGAAAGAGTTTTCAGAAAAGATTCATTTTCCTTGAGATGATATTGGTTTTAGAACAATGGGTTTTTATAAGTATTTCAATTTTCATTTTAAAATGTCCAATCATTAGGTCGTTCAAACGATCTAAACCCCTCACTTCCGGTGTTTCTGTTTTGCAGGTTAACTCGGAGGACGAGTTCGAGATGATGGATACTGATGACAGTCATTAGGGTGTTGAGTCCAGCAGGTCAAGTCAGAGTCAAAGTAAAGTAAATACCAAATATTTGTATTGTAAAGTTGTGTTAAAAGTGTTCATGAATATAGTTGTAAAGAGAAGTAATGTTGAGTATACAGTTATGTGTATTATTATGCATTCTATGTCATTGATTTGGGCAATGGTCTCATGTATGAGTTTATGTTTGAGATAGAGTAGTGTGTTGTCCATAGTCAGGAAGTCAGAGGCACAGGGGGATATGAAGACCTATTCCATGCCGGTAGCATCTCCAAAGGGGGATGTTACAACATAGTAAGCTCATAAATATAACTTGAAAAACACGAAAGCTGTCACATTTTGTAAATATCATAAAACTTGAGCTGATGATCATAAAAACATAGATAAGATGAAACATGCTTTTATAAATCTAAAGTTTCATATATCCATAAAGGAAAACATTGAGCTATAGAAAACCATAGGGCTGAAAACATAAAAGCTATAGCATTCACTCACAGAGTTGGGAATAATCTAGAAGACTTGAGCTGGAATGTTGAACTGGCTAAGACTTCCTACATAGGATCTATAAACATATGGTAGGTATACGGTTAGTATACTTGAGGATTAACGATGCTATATTCTTGTGTGAACGATGCATGAACTAATGATGATGAGAGAAGCTTAAAGTGCTCTCCTAATACCATGAGCTATTCGCGATGCTATTCTAGCTAAGCTACTAACGATTCGTACACTTATCATGACATTCCTACAGCGAACATCAAAAGGTCATTCTAGCACGGTCCCTAACACACCCAATGATCATATCATGATCCTTAACCTTTCTTAGTCAATCAAAACATCGTCATCGCCATCATCAACATCAAACGCCATCCCCCACAGTAAACCTTACTACTATAACAGTTACATACAACTATATCAAATACAACAATTTTGATTTTTCTAGCTTATCCAAGCACAAACCATAACAAGTATCATTAGTTAAACATGATTAACGCATAAACACCCTCTAACATGCCATCTTAAACTCAACCCAATACACTCATATGTCATGACCTTGAATTACGCCAAATCTAAACTTAAAATCATGATAATCATCATCAATATTACTTAACTCATACTTAAATCAATACTATCATGCAACATGAACATTGATCTTGCTTGGGTTTCATCGATTTCTCACAAACACAACCTTAGGTCCTAACCGATCTCAAATCTTTCATAATCCATGAAAATAACCTTACGTTTATGCATGATTAGCCTCATAATAAGCTCTACCATGTATGATTTCTGGGTCATGTTTGGGTCTACTAGATGAGCTTGAAAATCATGCTAAAATGCATAGTGAAAGCTAAATAGGGGATATGAAGCTTACCTTGCTTCAATGGCTTTTGAAAATGGAAGAGATAACACTCTTGAGCTTTATAAACTGGGCAAATATGGAGGGGTGTCCAAGCTTGGGCGTGAGATTGAAGAAGATGAAAAGGGGTTTGGGTCTATTTATAGATAGCCCAAATTCTAGAGTGCTCTGATCTAAATTTGGGGTGAAAATCGCAGGGTCGTTCGAACGCCACTCACACGCAATAAAAACATTATCATTCTATCGATCTACATTCTAACGCCTCATCAAACGCCACATGAACGTGAATCCTCTGACTGGCTTCATTCGAATAGGTTGAAGAATGTGACACAAATTTGAACTCTGGTCTCGTTCAAATGCTCGGACGCACGCGTCACAAACGTGAAATATAAAAATCTAAAATTTACAACTTGACTGAACTTGACCTTATACGGGGTTGGTCAACTCGAAGACCCAACATATCTATAATGACATGTCGTATGACCAGGGTGTTATACTTGATGAACATTAAAAAGTGTACACTTAATAAAATAGAAACTAATCATTTTACACTTATAATTTCATTAATCCCTTAATTTAGCACATTTGTAAAATTATAATTAAATTTATGTTTTATATATTTTATTGTGGTTTTTATTTTTATGTAGGTTAATAATACATTGGTTGCATAACTAGAAAATGAACGTGATATTTGGATTTTGGAGGCCGAAAACTTGAAAGGGCGGTCTAACAGTGTACAATTTCGGAAATTTCAACTTTGCTCAATTTTCATAATTGGGCCATAACTTTTTACTCCAATATCAGATTGAGCCAATTTCAATTCTAGATGAAAGAAGACTCAAATATCTACAACTTTAATGTTTACAAGAATTTCTAGTTCTGAGAGTTTCAAGGTCAAAATTGGTGAAGACATCAATGTGTGTTGCATATGATTTTAATTATTAGAAAAAAAGTAAAAAAAAAAATTAAAAACTAAAAAAATTAAAAAAAAAAAGTTTAAATTTCATAATCCACTTTAAGTGGGTGATCATGTTTGCAAAATTATCAACAAAAAATCAAAAAAATAAAAAATAAAAAATAAATTAGTAAAAATTTATTATTGTATTTGATTTGGAAAGTTGTAATTAATAATTGAGAGATGAGCACTTCTACTATAAATAGATGTGCTCACCTCTCATTTTTCTTCATGTTTTCTTTCAAAGTTCTCTTGTAGAATTTGGGAGAGAGTATCTTGTGTGTTTTATTTTTTTTAAGTTTTCTTGTAATTTCTTTTTTCTTTCGGTAATAAAATTATGCATGTTTTTCTTCAAATCATGAGTAGTTAATTTCATCCTACTAGGGTAAAGAGTAAAGCTCTTAATATGAGAATATAGATTAATATTATTTATATGAGAATATATAAATTGTAATCTGAATAAGTAATTTAAATATGGATTCATTATTGACAAACTTTGCTATCGCCTATATGACTGGTTTTATTTATTTTATTTTATTTTTGCATAATTGAGTATCTAACTAGACTTATTATAGACAAATATTAGCATCGCCTTTATGGTTGATTTTATATGTTTTGGCATAATTAATTCCTGAAGTAAATTAATTGGGTAATAATAACAATTTGTATATTATAAAAAGTAAGATTTCTCTATATCTGAAATATTTAGAGTGGATCTCATAACCCCCAGAATTTTAATTTATTATTGTAGTTCAATTTAAAATTTTCCATCACTTAAAACAAACCCAATATTTTTATTTCACTCGAATTATTATTTTGTTTTACTAAATTTATTTCGTGGATCAACCCAGACTTATCGGGTTATTTTATTACTTCGACACTCTTACAATTGGAGTAAAGAATCATTTTTTTGAGCTTGTCAACACTCACGATGCCATAGTTCTAACTCCCAATCTCCACTTAGAACTATGAAGGTTTAGGATATTGATTAGGCTTGTGTGTTTGTGATGAGTGGTATTTATATCACTATTTCCCACTCATCTAACCTAATATTTTGCATAGTTTCTCGAGTTTTGTGAACGTTTTGATGTGTTTGTGTTATTTTGCAGATAAATAAAGTTGGGAAAGCATTGGAAGCAATTTGGGACAAAATGAGAAACAAAAATGACAAAAGGGCAATTCGGTAATTTTCCAGCGTCGCGACGCCTAACGTGCGCCGGACATGCTAACGTGCGCCGAGGGACACGAGTTAGAATCTGAGAAATTAGACTTGCTAACGTGCGCCGATCTTGCTAACGTGCGCCGGCTGCCACGTTTCATCATCACATAAGATCTGCTAAAATGCGCCGGCTGCCACGTGTCGAAATCTCATTGGACCAAAGCAAGTGTGTGCCACGTGTCAATCTCTCATTGGACCGAATATTGGACAAATCACATGTTGCCACGTGTCGACCTCTCATTTGACCGATCCTAAGCTCGTGCCACGTGTTAACTTTTCATTGGACCGAAAAGCCAGCCAATTACCGTGCACCGCGTGTCGCCTTCTGATTACGCCGCTCTGCCGCGTGACACATGTCACCTCCTGATTGTGCCGACATCGTACGCGTGGTCAAACCGCGTAGACCAGATACGCGTGCTGGCGTCGTGACGCCAGGCACTTCAGCGTCGCGACGCCAGAAGCCGATTTTGCCTATAAATTCAGGCCTTCTTCACTTCATTTGGTGTGCTTTCCTTGGGATTTTTTTCCTGATTTCATAGGAAGCATCTAGTTTTGTAAAATTATTGTAATATAAAAATTATGTATTTTTAATTTTAGTTTTTATTACAGTTTTTTATTTATTTACTTTATGTTTTGTAGTTAAATTTCCGCTGGGGTAAAAGGTGAAACCTTTAATATAATTATATAGGTAAATCTCACTTAATTATAATATTTAAATTATAATTTAACCGGATTAATTAATGGCAGACTTTATTACCGCCTATATGGTCGGTCTAAATATAATTACTTTACCGCCTATATGGCTGGTCTTTATGTGACAGATAATTACCGCCTATATGGCTGGTGTAGTTAGACTAAATGGATTACCGCCTATATGGCTGGTTTTAAATGTTTAACATTATTAATTCCTGAGAAAGCAGAACATAAAATAATTTATATATTATAATAAGTGAGATTCCTAGATAAGAAATATTAAATGTGGATCCTCTAACCCCAGCATTTTATTTTATTCTAGGGAAGTGATGAAACATAAAATTCACACACTTAATAATTGATTTTCTTTTTATGGGTAATTCTTTAGTTTGTTTATTGAGTCTTAAGCTTAATGCTTCTTGTTGTCTGATCACCAATAAGATTGATATGGTAAACTTAAAATGAACTAGACATAGGGATTTTAGGTTTCAGCCTTAGATTCAATAGCCCACGATCTTCCTTGAGGATAGATAACCCTTTAATAGATTTCCTTACAGGATAGACATATACCTGTCGGGCGGGGGTAGCCACAGTTGGAACTTAATCTTAATGAATCCAGGTAATTTGGTTGACATAGACATATGGTTCAATTGAGTTATATTGGGTATTTGCGTCTGACCATCGACAGAGGCTTTTGCATAATTTCGTGTTTCAGGTTAGCAAACTGATTTATTACACATAGATAAGAGAATCAATTCATCTTTATAATAATATTGTGTGGAATCACGACCCTAGATCTTTGAGTCTTTTCTTTTATTTTCCTTAGTATTTTTTTTTAGTCTGTTTTTATTTTATTTAGCAAAACCACATTCAACCAACCAATCAAGCAATCAATTCTCTTCTCCCTATAATTAGATACCTGTAAATAAATAGTATCGATAATTAATAACAACAGTAGGAATTAAGTCCTCGTGGGATCGATATTTTTATACTACTTGAACGATACGTACGCTTGCATTATACGTGTGTGTTTACGCCAGTCAGTTTGTAGTGTTGATGTTTAAACAATGAGAAAGCACTTTGTAATTTTTATTTCTTTCTTTTGTTTTCAGGTGATTGAAAAATGGAACATTATTGGGAGATTGAGAGATCACGAGCTTTACTAGAAGATACACCCCAAATCTGGAAGCAACAGTCGGTTTTCTGAGGCATGTTGTCCAGCCCAACAACTATCACTGGATGTCAGAACCAATCAATACTACATTTGCTCAACAGAACGAAATGGGGAGATGCGTGATATGTGATGGTAACCACTCGAGCGATCAATGCATATACTTTTCAGAGTGGCAGAATTATCAGAATCATTCAAGGTACGAAGAACCATCATATTTTCCATCTTATCCACCATCTACCTACGATCTTCATCAACAATCAGAACCATCAGAAGAAGATCAGATGATTGACATGCTCAAAGATTGGTTCAAGAAACGAGACAAAGAGTATGATACGGTGCTTGAAACATACCAGAATCAGCTCGAAAGTATTCAGAGATAATCAGAATTTATTCAGAGATTGACAGATCAGACGAGACAATTAACAGAAAATCAGAGCTACATACCTCATGGACCATTTTCAGATGACACTGATGAAGCCTTCAAGTACCAAGCATTTCATGATGACACTTTAGCAGAGGAAGAGGCTGAGCAGTATCAGGAATCTGAGGTATCATTTCACGAACCCAAACCAGCGAAGTCTAGATTTGACTTTTATTATTCAGATTCCGACTCCGATGAAGAAGCTGAGTTGTTTGTACCAACTGCACCAACAAAGGAGGATGAGACTTTCTATCCTCCAAATGAAGATTTTGGAGCTTCCATTGCACAAATGTTTGAAGATGATCTACATAAACCATTCATTTCAGTCATATCAGAGGATGAAGACCTAAAATCAGACACATCATTACATCCTCACGTTGATACTTCTAGAGCATGCATTTCACAGATGACAGATGAAGAACTGAACGCGGAAATTCTAAAATACATCTGTGAAGAAAATGTGGAATAAGAAACAGAGCAAATGGAGGAGCAATTGTTAGACCAAATTGAAGATCCAGAGCATTCAGGCGAAACATCACTGTTTTGGGGAGTACAAATCAAAGATATCGCCCAGAAGCTTGATAGAATGGAACTTCCATTCCAAGTCAAGCACCATACGAGACCTCCTGATTTTATTTCTTTCTTTTCATGAACCACAGGAGCAACAAAGGTTAAAAAGGTGGCACAAGCATTGAATGTGACAAAATTCTTTTTACCACCTTACCGTTGGAATAGACCCTTCAAAAGCAACGCTCATGGGATTGTCTTTAATTGGACATCCAAAATGACGCTAAAACCTCCTTGACAGATAGATTTCAGTCACGTCTGGCTAAAGACGAAAAATTTAGCGCTAGCAGGGAGGCAACCCATGCACTTTGTTGTAATTTCTATTTTTATATTTTGCGTATACATGTTGTAGAGTTTTTAATTTTGTGTGTTATTTTTGTAGGGAAAATCACAAACTGAGCATTTTAAGACAGAAGGAATGGTGTTTGGCAATCAGAAAGAATAAAGCTAATTCATTTGTGATGGCTGAGTAAAGAATGAATTCTTGAGACGCATCCTTATGAATTTATACTAAACGAGTGACGTATTGCGTACACAATTCCGTTGCCTTAATTATTGCTTTGATTTGTTTTTCTGTTGTAATTATCTTTATTTTCGTAGACAGAATCCAGACTTTTTGATGTTCACGATTTCTTTTATTGTTTAGCTAACAATCGTCATTTGGAAGATACTTGTGCTATTATTACTCACCATTTTCAGGTACTATAAATTCAACTCATCATTGCACTTTTGAAGACATCCAGAGTAAAAATTGGAAGCCACTTCAAGAAGACGAGTTGAAAACATCTGTGTGTTTTGCGGTACTAGTGTTGGTACTAAGCCACAATACGTAGAAGCAGCACAGGAATTGGGTCGAGTCTTAGCAGCAAGGAATATACACTTAGTATATGGCGGAGGCAATCTTGGACTAATGGGGATCGTTTCAAAGGTCGTACAAGAAGGAGGCAGTCACGTTTTGGGAATCATCCCAAAACCCTTGGCAGAGGCAAATCTTATTGGACCATCAAACGGAGAGGAACTTATTGTGCCAGGTATGTCCGAGCGACTAGTGGAAATGATTAACAGTGCTGATGCTTTTATTATTTTGCCATGTGGCTTGGGCACATTGGAGGAAATTTTTATAGTGTTATCTTGGGCGAACCTGAACATACACCAGAAATCAATTGGGTTGTTTAACGTTGATGGATTTCTTTGTGTGTTTCCTGATGATGCCCGGAGAAATGGGTTCGTGTCAAAACCTTTAAAAGAACTCCTCTTTACTGCCAGAACTGCTCCGGATCTTATTGACCAAATCTTAGCCTATGAACCACAAATTGACCCTATCCTTTCAAAGATAAATTGGTCTGAGGACGATCGTGGTAAGAGGAGTCAGATTAATCTGGATCTTAACCTTTAACTTTTCGTGTAGAATTTCAGCTAACCAGGTACTATCTTCTAAACTCTTCTTCTACTTTTTAAGACATTGGGGACAATGTCTCATTTTAGGTTTGGGGGAGGGAATTAGTTGATCAATACCTTGTTCTTAGTTTGTGTGTTGTTTTTATTTTTAGTCCAAATTTTTTCGAAAAATACAAAAAAAATTGAAAAATTTTCAAAAATTACAAAAATATTTTGTGTTTTTGTGTTTTTATTTTGACTAAAAAGGTGAAATTGGTAGGAGATAGATGTGTAAGGAGTTTCCACTCCTGAGACATATCTCAAACCTAATTCGGAACAAGTTATTTTTTTTTATTTCCTTTTGAATTATTTAATTTGTAAATTCTCCATAAAACTGACAAAAATGGACCTTCATATGCTCAGTTGGCAGGTATTATCAATATGCATAGTAACATACGGACATGAGTTGTAATTGAAAAGTTTGTAATATTCAGTGCTCTAGTTTAATTGGAGGAAGCATCTCAAAAAGTGATGGAGTAAAAAAAAAACGTATGATATCCAAGTTATTAAGTCTGTAGGGGTGTTTTAACACCTAGTGCCCTAAAGCCAACTGGTTTGGGAGTCATTGGCCCAAAGCTCGTTACATGGATCAAAGATGTTGCCAAATAAATATTTATATCTGAAGTCTGAGTAATTAAGTCTGTATGGGTGTCTTAACACCTGGTGCCCTAAAGCCAACTGGTTTGGGAGCCACCGACCCAAAGCTCGTTACATAGATGGAAGATATTGTATATAAATAAAAAATAGAAAAAAAAATCCGAAAAATCCGAAAAATTATTCCATTGCTACAAAAAGGTGTGAAATCTGATAGAACTTTAGGACAAAAATATTACTCTCTTATCAACTACACTTGTGACTGTTGTGGGCAAAAATGAGTTGATTAATATTTTGTTGGCTGTGTATATGGAGAATGGTAAAAATAATCGGAGAATTTACTTATTCAGTAATTTAGAAAGAAACAAAACAACTGGTAACTTGGAGTAGAAGTTTCACGTGATTAGTCACTAACTTCTTTATTCTCTTTTCGCTTGTCTTTTTGCTTTTGTGTGCATTAGTTTCACTACATTTTTACTTTTGTAAAATGTTTGTGGGTATCATTGCTGTAAACCCTCACGAGACTACAACTCGTCCACTAGGTACACCTAGGGGTTTAAAGGCTTGTTGCATACGCTAAATGCAACCGTGATCCCTACGAAAGTGGCATAGATTAAATTTGTTTATGCTATTTTATTTTGTGTTTTGCTCGAGGACTAGCAAAATGTTAGGTTTGGGGGTGTGATGATTGGTATTTATATCACTATTTCCCACTCATCTAAACTAATATTTTGTATAGTTTCTCGGGTTTTGTGAACGTTTTGATTTGTTTTGTGTTATTTTTCAGATAAATAAAGTTGGGAAAGCATTGGAAGCAATTTGGGGCCAAAATAGAGAAAAAAAAATGACAAAATAGCAATTCAGTAATTTTCCAGCGTCGCGACGCCTAACGTGCGCCGAGGGACACGTGTCAGAATTTGAGAAATTGGACTTGCTAACGTGCGCCGGATCTTTCTAACGTGCGCCGATCTTGCTAACGTGCGCCGGCTCCAACGTGTCATCATCACAGAATATCTGCTAAAATGCAACGGCTGCAACGTGTCGAAATCTCATTGGACCAAAGCAAGTGCGTGCCACGTGTCAATCTCTCATGGGACCGAATATTTGACAAATCACATGTTGCCACGTGTCGACCTCTCATTTGACCGATCCTAAGCGCGTGCCACGTGTTAACTTTTCATTGGACCGAAAAGCCAGCCAATTACCGTGCGCCGCGTGTCGCCTTCTGATTGCCCCGCTCTGCCGCGTGACACGTGTCACCTCCTGATTGTGCCGACATCGTACGCGTGGTCAAACCGCGTAGACCAGATACGCATGCTGGCGTCGCGACGCCAGGCACTTCAGCGTCGCGACGCCAGAAGCCGATTTTGCCTATAAATTCAGGCCTTCTTCACTTCATTTGGTGTGCTTTCCTTGGGATTTTTTCCTGATTTCATAGGAAGCATCTAGTTTTGTAAAATTTGTAATATAAAAATTATGTATTTTTATTTTTAGTTTTTATTACAGCTTTTTATTTATATACTTTATGTTTTGTAGTTAAATTTCCGCTGGGGTAAAAGGTGAAACCTTTAATATAATTATCTAGGTAAATCTCACTTAATTATAATATTTAAATTATAATTTAATCGGATTAATTAATGGTAGACTTTATTACCGCCTATATGGTCGGTCTAAATATAAATTACTTTACCGCCTATATGGCTGGTCTTTATGTGACAGATAATTACCACCTATATGGCTGGTGTAGTTGGACTAAATGGATTACCGCCTATATGGTTGGTTTTAAATGTTTAACATTATTAATTCCTGAGAAAGCAGAACATAAAATAATTTATATATTATAATAAGTGAGATTCCTAGATAAGAAATATTAAATGTGGATCCTCTAACCCCAGCATTTTATTTTATTCTAGGGAAGTGATGAAACACAATATTCACACACTTAATAATTGATTTTCTTTTTATGGGTAATTCTTTAGTTTGTTTATTGAGTCTTAAGCTTAATGCTTCTTGTTGTCTGATCACCAATAAGATTGATATGGTAAACTTAAAATGAACTAGACATAGGGATTTTAGGTTTCAGCCTTAGATTCAATAGCCCACGATCTTCCTTGAGGATAGATAACCCTTTAATAGATTTCTATACAGGATAGACATATACCTGTCGGGCGGGGGTAGCCACAGTTGGAACTTAATCTTTATGAATCCAGGTAATTTGGTTGACATAGACATATGGTTCAATTGAGTTATACTGGGTATTTGCGTCTGACCATCGACAGAGGCTTTTGCATAATTTCGTGTTCCAGGTTAGCAAACTGATTTATTACACATAGATAAGAGAATCAATTCATCTTTATAATAATATTGTGTGGAATCACGACCCTAGATCCTTGAGTCTTTTCTTTTATTTTCCTTAGTATTTTCTTTTGAGTCTGTTTTTATTTTATTTAGCAAAACCACATTCAACCAACCAATCAAGCAATCAATTCCCTTCTCCCTATAATTAGATACCTGTAAATAAATAGTATCAATAATTAATAACAACAGTATGAATTAAGTCATCGTGGGATCGATATTTTTATACTACTTGAACGATACATACGCTTGCGTTATAGGTGTGTGTTTACGCCGGTCAAGTTTTTGGCGCCGTTGCCGGGGACTTATTTTTCTTGAGTTATTAATTTTGAAGCTATCTAATTTACTTTTATCTAATTTTCTTTATTTTTTATCTGTAATTTTTATTTCTTTCTTTTGTTTTCAGGTGATTGAAAAATGGAACATTATTGGGAGATTGAGAGATCACGAGCTTTACTAGAAGATACACCCCAAATCTGGAAGCAACAGTCCGGTTTTCTGAGGCATGTTGTCCAGCCCAATAACTATCACTGGATGTCAGAACCAATCAATACTACATTTGCTCAACAGAACGAAATGGGGAGATGCGTGATATGTGATGGTAACCACTCGAGCGATCAATGCATATACTTTTCAGAGTGGCAGAATTATCAGAATCATTCAAGGTACGAAGAACCATCATATTTTCCATCTTATCCACCATCTACCTACGATCTTCATAAACAATCAGAACCATCAGAAGAAGATCAGATGATTGACATGCTCAAAGATTGGTTCAGAAACGAGACGAAGAGTATGATACGATGCTTGAAACATACTAGAATCAGCTCGAAAGTATTCAGAGACAATCAAAATTCATTCAGAGATTGACAGATCAGACGAGACAATTAACAGAAAATCAGAGCTACATACCTCATGGACCATTTTCAGATGACACTGATGAAGCCTTCAAGTACCAAGCATTTCTTGATGACACTTTAGCAGAGGAAGAGGCTGAGCAGTATCAGGAATCTGAGGTATCAGTTAAGGAACCCAAACCAGCGAAGTCTCGATTTGACTTTTATTATTCAGATTCCGACTCTGATGAAGAAGCTGAGTTGTTTGTACCAACTGCACCAACAAAGGAGGATGAAACTTTCTATCCTCCAAATGAAGATTTTGGAGCTTCCATTTCACAAATGTTTGAAGAAGATCTACATGAACCATTCATTTCAGTAAAATCAGAGGATGAAGACCTAAAATCATACATATCTTTACATCCTCACGTTGATACTTCTGGAGCATGCATTTCACAGATAACAGATGAAGAACTGAACGAGGAAATCCTAAAATATATGTGAAGAAAATATGGAACAAGAAACAGAGCAAATGGAGGTGCAATTGTTAGACCAAATTGAAGAAGAACCAGAGTATTCAGGCGAAACATCACTATTTTGGGGAGTACAAATCAAAGATATCGCCCATAAGCTTGATAGAATGGAACTTCCATTCCAAGTCAAGCACCATACGAGACCTCCTGATTTTATTTCTTTCTTTTCAGGAACCACTGGAGCAACAAATGTTAAAAAGGTAGCACAAGCATTGAATGTGACAAAATTCTTTTTACCACCTTACCGTTGGAAGAGACCCTTCAAAAGCAACGCTCATGGGATTGTCTTTAATCGGACATCCAAAACGACGCTGAAACCTCCTTGACAGATAGATTTCAGTCACGTCTGGCTAAAGATGAAAAATTTAGCGCTAGCAGGGAGGCAACCCATGCACTTTGTTGTAATTTCTATTTTTATATTTTGCGTATACATGTTGTAGAGTTTTTAATTTTGTGTGTTATTTTTGTAGGGAAAAGCACAAACGGAGCATTTTAAGACAGAAGGAATGGTGTTTGGCAATCAGAAAGAAGAAAGCTAATTCATTTGTGATGGCTGAGTAAAGAATGAATTCTTGAGGCGCATCCTTATGAATTTATACTAAACGAGTGACGTATTGCGTACACAATTCTGTTGCCTTAATTATTGCTTTGATTTATTTTTCTATTGTAATTATCTTTATTTTCATAGACAGAATCCAGACTTTTTGACCGTTCACGATTTCTTTTATTGTTTAGCTAACAATCGTCCTTTGGAAGATACTAGTGCTATTATTACTCACCCTTTTCAGGTACTATAAATTCAACTCATCATTGCACTTTTGAAGACATCCAGAGTAAAAAATGGAAGCCACTTCAAGAAGACGAGTTGAAAACATATGTGTGTTTTGCGGTACTAGTGTTGGTACTAAGCCACAATACGTAGAAGCAGCACAGGAATTGGGTCGACTCTTAGCAGCAAGGAATATGCACTTAGTATATGGCGGAGGCAATCTTGGACTAATGGGGATCGTTTCAAAGGCCGTACAAGAAGGAGGCAGTCACGTTTTGGGAATCATCCCAAAACCCTTGGCAGAGGCAAATCTTATTGCGCCGCTCTGCCGCGTGACACGTGTCACCTTCTGATTGTGCCGACATCGTACGCATGGTCAAACCGCGTAGACCAGATACGCGTGCTGGCGTCGCGACGACAGGCACTTCAGCGTCGCGACGCCAGAAGCCGATTTTGCCTATAAATTCAGGCCTTCTTCACTTCATTTGGTGTGCTTTCCTTGGGATTTTTTTCCTGATTTCATAGGAAGCATCTAATTTTGTAAAATTATTGTAATATAAAAATTATGTATTTTTATTTTTAGTTTTTATTACAGCTTTTTATTTATTTACTTTATGTTTTGTAGTTAAATTTCCGCTGGGGTAAAAGGTGAAACCTTTAATATAATTATCTAGGTAAATCTCAATTAATTATAATATTTAAATTATAATTTAATCGGATTAATTAATGGCAGACTTTATTACCGCCTATATGGTCGGTCTAAATATAAATTACTTTACCGCCTATATGGCTGGTCTTTATGTGACAGATAATTACCGCCTATATGGCTGGTGTAGTTGGACTAAATGGATTACCGCCTATATGGCTGGTTTTAAATGTTTAACATTATTAATTCCTGAGAAAGCAGAACATAAAATAATTTATATATTATAATAAGTGAGATGTGGATCCTCTAACCCCATCATTTTATTTTATTCTAGGGAAGTGATGAAACACAATATTCACACACTTAATAATTGATTTTCTTTTTATGGGTAATTCTTTAGTTTGTTTATTGAGTCTTAAGCTTAATGCTTCTTGTTGTCTGATCACCAATAAGATTGATATGGTAAACTTAAAATGAACTAGACATGGGGATTTTAGGTTTCAGCCTTAGATTCAATAGCCCACGATCTTCCTTGAGGATATATAACCCTTTATAGATTTCCTTACAGGATAGACATATACCTGTCGGGCGGGGGTAGCCACAGTTGGAACTTAATCTTAATGAATCCAGGTAATTGGTTGACATAGACATATGGTTCAATTGAGTTATATTGGGTATTTGCGTCTGACCATCGACAGAGGCTTTTGCATAATTTCGTGTTCCAGGCTAGCAAACTGATTTATTACATATAGATAAGAGAATCAATTCATCTTTATAATAATATTGTGTGGAATCACGACCCTAGATCCTTGAGTCTTTTCTTTTATTTTCCTTAGTATTTTCTTTTGAGTCTGTTTTTATTTTATTTAGCAAAACCACATTCAACCAACCAATCAAGCAATCAATTCTCTTCTCCCTATAATTAGATACCTGTAAATAAATAGTATCAATAATTAATAACAACAGTAGGAATTAAGTCCTCGTGGGATCGATATTTTTTTACTACTTGAACGATACGTACGCTTGCATTATACGTGTGTGTTTACGTCGGTCAGTTTGTAGTGTTGATGTTTAAACAATGAGAAAGCACTCACAAGGAAGAAGACATGAGAATTAAGTCTTCAAAAGTGAGTATTCTTCTCAAGTAGTTAAAAAATGTAAGGATTTAGGTTTAGGTATTGTGTTTCCAACACTAGGTAAAGAGATTAAGACTTTTTTTTTATTATAGGTATAGTTTCCAAGCCTTCAAAACAACCTTAAAATACATATAGAAAAATGAAAAAAAGTTGAGACATTCGAATGTGGTGTTGAATGTGTGATGCAAGCATATTGATATGCAAAGCACGTTCGAACTTGCTAAAAGACGCGACACTCACGTCAACTCACTGGATGGGGACATTCGAGCGCTATATTGAACGTGGCATGCACGTCTACTAATGTTAGGGATGTTCGAATGCTTGTCACATGTGATTCTAATATATTCATCCAACATGTTCCAGAAGCTACGTGATATACCAAGGTCTTCATGATTCATTACAGCTCAATTTTTACATGGTTTGTTACAAAATTTACCAACTAAAAAATAGACCCAATATTTATGATGAGAACATTCTAAATAATCTAAGATTATTTAACAAAGAATGTGACTATTTTAATACAAATAGTAAAATATATCATTATCTATGAAAATATAATAAATTATGGATACTTCTGTTATTATTCCGATAATAATTCTTTTATATCGAAATATATTCTCTATTTTCGTCATGTCTAACAGTATCATTCTCTTTTCATTTAAAATCAACCAAAACCCAAAATAAATATTGAAAAATTAAAAATAAATTAAAAAATTATATCATGCGATTTTAAGAAATCGAAATCAATCGATTAACTGTCAAAATCATCTAAATTTGAGCATATGCTTAAGCAGTCGGACTCATAGCTCAAATGATTGTCGTAATGTTATGGGCCTTGAGGTGATCAGTAGAGCCTACTCCAGCTGGAAAATTACTTTTCCCCCACCCCTGTCAACGCCTACCCACCTTATCCCCCCAAAATTACTTCTTTACCCTCTCCGCAAAATCATATATACATATATATTTTGTTTAATTTATTTTTTAATATTTTTATTTTATTAATTGAATTCTTTTATTTTTTTATATTTATATTTTTTCTCTTATACTTATTTTACTTTTTAATTGAATTATTTTATTATTTTATTTTTTATCTCCTATATTTTTTCTATTTTACTTATTTAATTTTCTTTTGATTATTTATTAATTTATTTAACGCTGCTTATGTATAATAGAAAATGTTCTCTTTTATGTTAGCAAAATATATTTTCAAAGAATAGTACATGTAATAATACATGCAAAAATACATGTAAAAATATATAATAAAAAAAAACTCAAATTTTAATTTATGTTGCCTCCAAAGTCTCCTCATGGTGCACTTGGTGATATACCCATCGTACCACAACTGATTACATATCCTATAAGTTCGTATGATAAATGTTCCCACTATCACGTTGGGAATGGGAGTATAAGGTTACGAGGGTGTAAGTAAACTTACACGAAGTGTCTAACAACATTGACAATTGACGTTTTTGGTCGAAACTAGAGGGGACCTTAATGGAAAGTGTGGAAAGTGAGTATAACAACTCCAAACATTCTCACAAAATGTATGCAGTACAATATTATACCTTGATGCGATGAGAAGTATTTAATGGATAACGTCGATCATATAGATCCTTATTTATTGAATCTCTTCCATAATGTCATATTGTACTTGATCCCAACCTTCTTCACCATACCCGATTAGGGCGGCTATTGCCCTTAATCTACAATGATCGTCAGCTTGAACATCAACAATATGGGAAGTATAACGTTGATAACCCACATGTAATTTTTAATGTAGGTATCACACATAAGTAGAATTGGAGAGTGTATCATTGGTCGATTGAGTATACGAACCTCCGACCACTTCTAAGTCTCTCTCTTCCTTGAGACGTTATAGCAGTTGAGTGGCCCTAGATCCTAAAATGGATGCATCTCTATAACAAGGTATGCGATGTACGTTTTGCTCATCTCTGCCTATAGGTCGATCTCTATGTTTTGTGTTATACGAAAGGGCTCGAACTGTTCTTTGAGGTGGATCGACATATCGAGAAACTTGTCTATAATATTCTCCCGCATACTTGGATCGATCACATCTAATATCTCAACAACATGAGATGTCATATTGGGTCATGCTCCCGTCATTGAACAAATGTATTTATATAGACAACCTCCTACAATAAGCATCAATACTTTGTATCAGAACTGGAATTCCAAGGTATAGATAATGTGTAAGATCATGCTCGCATGGTAATCCGTAAATTATCTTGATTGAACAGTTAAATATGTCAGCTAGTTAGTGAGATGCTTCCTCAACGCATTTCAGCTGGGCATAAATTAACTCCATTGTCTCTAATGAAATTTGATATCTTACTTGATTAAAAATATCTTTATGTAAATAAGTATGGCGTGAAATGTTGAGAGATTTCTCGAATGACTTCTGAACATCCCCAAACTGAAATCTCAGCATCTGTGTGTATTTTTTCAAAAAATATTTGTAGGGATGACATGGAATCCCCTAAATATAACTTCAGCCTCGCATGTGCAGACTCCGCCCTGTAATCAAAAAATATATTGTGTTTTTAATAGAAAAGTTTTTCAAAAGTAGTCTAATAATGAACAGAATTGAAAAATAAAGCTATAAAGTGATTATACTTTTGACTTGAATTGCTCTCGAGGTGCATACATATATCAATTCATGCTGAAAAAATTGATCTCTATAAGGGTGTAATCATGTCTCCTAAAGGTAATATAGAATACATTTGAATTGTTTAAACTCCTCTCGCATGACTTCCCATTTCTGATGGTAAGAGCACTGTGTCATTGAATTAACGAACGAGTGTCATGATGCATAAATGGTTTCCAGTCCAGACCTGCATTTCTTCAATACTCACTGGTTTATGTGCCAAATACAAAGGATGTGACATGTCATGGGAAAACATGCTACAATAGCGTTCATAAGTGCCAAATCCTGAGCTAAAACAGACACTGATGGCCATGATATCCCATTTTCAATCATCCACTTCTTTAAGAATGATAATACCCATGTCAGTTGCTATGTCCTCTCATTGCTAAGATATGCGAACATAAGCGAGTAAGTTCACATTTTGGATGTGATACCAATAATCTACAACGGTGGTATCTGATACTCATTGGTCTTGTATGTGGCTTCAATGATCAACATAGATGGAAAGTTAACAAATAACTCATTTTTAAGATGAACCCAAAGAATATATGTGATTTCGTTGGTGTCTGGATTTGTAAGGTAATCATAGAGGTAATTTTTCTTAATTAATTTCTCCAAGACATACTAAATAGAAGTTAGATCATCTCGTTTGGCTTCTTTGTTTATGAAAATGACATTGTAATGCTTTTGATTCCTGTAGTGTTTGACGGGTCTCTTTTCTTCAAAATACTAAGAATTTCATGAGGTGCGGTGTTGTTGACCATGTCAGCACAAATTATTTCTCTATTGGTTTTAACTTAGACAAATACTCATAAACATCAATATATTCTGCTACTTGATGGTTATGGAAACCACATACAGCTCTTAAACCTGACATCACGCCGTCTGGAGGTATTGGTACACCTCGCAACTCAAATGGGCATTCATTTTTTTAGTCTTAATGTCCCTTATTAGAGATTGTCCATTGTCTTTGAAATTGACATAATTTTTAATAACCACCACAATACCATTTTCCAGACCAACTCCATTCGCCTAATTTATCATATCTTCTCTATTTCAAAAATCTTTATAAAAAATATAACGAATATGTATAAATAAAAAATATGCATAATTTCTCCACTTTCAAAATAAATAAAAAATATGCATAAGATAACGATAATAAATAACATGTCTATAGAAAAATTCGGGTGTATAATCGCGACTATTGTTGGAGGTATTCTCCCCACTTAGAACATCATTCTCACATGACCAACTATCTGAAAATAAACCCAAGTTGTTGACATCCATAATGTTCTACGATAACTATGTTCCAAGAAGAGAGAATGAGAGGATGAAAAGGAATGAGTATGGGAGAGAGACTTGCCTAATTCAAAAGGCTCAAATGATCTTCTAGAGGATCTTGCTTCAAACTTACAAACTACTTTTTTATATAAGAAGATGCTTACAAGATAAGTATTACAGCTGGAAACACACTTAACACGATAAGATTTCAACTTTTAAAAAAAAAACAAAAAACAAAAAACAAATAAAGTTTTTCTAAAAGGTAGTGGACACAACTTTAGAAAAAATAAAGTTAAAGTAAATACAAATATTATTTTACGGAAGCAAACAAAACAAACAACTTAAAAATACACAACTCACACCATTGCTTTTACCAAGTAAATTAAACACGACTTTTAATAAAAACAAAAACAAAAGCAGAAGCAAAAGCAAAAGTAAAAGCAGATGTCACATTCCATTATACATAAAGCAAACAAGACAAACAAATTAAAAGTAAACAACTCATACCACTTTTTTACAAAGTAAAGTAAACACGATTTTTAATAAAGCAAAAGTGGAGGTTACATTTCATTATACATAAGTAGTGTTAAATAAATTAATAAAGAATTAAAAAGAAAATTAAATAAAAAAAGAAACATAAAATATATAACAACAAATAAAAAATATATAAGCTTTATTAAACAATAAAAGAGAATAAATATTTAGAGACTATTAAGTAAAAGAGAACAAAAAATATAAATATAATTAATAAAATAATAAATAAAAAAAAACAAATATATATATGATTCCGAGGAGGGGGTAAAAAAGTAAAAGTAATTTGGGGATGGGGGAAGCAGCTCTCCTCCAGCGGTGTCCGATCTCACTCTTGAGATAGGCTGTGTGCTGAAGAGTGAAGACCACTCCATCTCCATGGGACAATACCCTTTGTTCTATTCAATTTTAATGTTAATCAAGATGGATATCTCTTGTTTAATTTCTTATGTGTGACATACCTTTATAATTCTGAACAAAATTTTATGGCAGAGGTCAGAGTAGTGTGAATTTACAGATCCAATAATAGCTTCCTCTTATAGTTGTTTATTCATTGGTGCGTTTGACACATTGTATTGTATTATTTAATGTATGATGTATTGTATTAATATATTAAGGTGCATTACAATAATATTATATTATATTAATATTGTACATCGTTTTGTACTATAATGTATTGTATTAGAATTATTTTTTATTTTAATATTAATTTTTAATATTAATATTTTAATACTATTTTTAATATTAATATTTAATTTATTTCAATTTTAACATTTTATAAATATTTTAATATTTTAAGAATATTTTTAATATTAATATTTAATAATTTATATATTTTTTATATTTTTAATAATATTTTTTTATATAAATTTTTAATATTTTAATTATATTTTTTAGTCTTAATATTATTTAAATTTTAAATATTTTAATAATATTTTTAATATAAAATTTATATTTTAATTTTTTTAAATATTTAATATTTTAATAATATCTTTTGTTATAATTTTTAAATAATATCCTTAATATTATTAAATTTCTAATATTTTATAATATTTTTATAATATTAATATTTTAATTTTAATATAATAAATAATATTGATGATTAGAAAATAAATTTTAAAACTTTTTAGTGCAAAGAGTCATAATCTCACCTCCTCATTCGCTAATACAGTGTGTGTGAGCAACATTAAATAATATAATACGTGGTTGCAGGATTATCGCCAAACATTGTATTATATTAAATTAATATTATACATAACCCTGATGATGTATAATATTACGCGCCAAACGCACCAATAGTTTATGTACCCATTTTGAACGTGATTATAACGATACAAGTTCTTTTTGGGACAATATATAATTAACTTTTTCAATAATAGAACATAAATATTTCAAACTTGTAATAAATTATGTAAAGGGTATAAATATCAAGTTATTTTTACTAATTTTAGTAAATTTTATAATTAGATGTAAAAGAAAAATATTTATTATATCATAGGTAAATAATCATATCTATTCAAGTTTTTAGATTAAAAGCCGCAACACATAATAATAGTTTCAAAGGAAGTGTTTGTTTCTTCTTAAAATGATTTCCGTAAATAAAATATTTTTCATGAAAATTATTTTCCATAATAGAAAGTGTTTTTCAATGTTAGGTATGATCAAAAATATTTTTCAAAAAATTATATATTGGGAATGACGTGATCCAAAATGAGCTATGTTTATTGAGCCAAGTTAACTTGAAGTTGTGGCCGATTTTATGGTTTGATCAGATTGGTGTATTTGTGTCATTTTGGTGGATTTGGGAGATTGCTTGGGTTCTGGAGTTTGGGTCATGCATGAGACTTGATATGAAGGCTTTATTATGTCTAAGGCAAGAATAAAACGGGTCTTGGACGTATATGGACTGCCTTGATTGATTTTGGGCTTAATTTTCGAATGGTGCATTAGTAGTGGCAGAATTTACGCAGTCTTCGTAATTTGGTTGTTACTTTCTCATCCGATGTCCGATTTCAGTGATTCAACTTGCATTAAAAATATGACTCATGGATCTACAACTTTGTAGTTTACGTAAAAGACCAATTCAGACTTGAGTAACCCTCAACTATTTTCTTAATAAAAATAACTATTTTTTTGAGACTTGAGTAACCCTCAACTTGTTCTTATTGACGTTGGATTATCAAAGGCTTGCTAACCCTTTGTGGCACCCCCTTAGCACTCTAGGTTTTTGTTGTTTGCTCTTCAGAAGTTTAGAGTTTTGATTCAGTACTACCTTGGCTTTCTTGGGAACGATCTCAATCTCGTGTGGGTTTGTTTGGCTTGTTCCAGGTTGGTTCTCATCAGTTGGTATCAGAAGCAAAGGTTCCAAGGTCAGATTTTATCCTTTTATTTTCCTTGTGTTTCGTTCATAAAAAAATAATAAAAATAAAAATAAACAGATTCATTTTTTTTTTATTTCCATTCAGATTTGCTTCTTGTTTTTATCTTGTCTTGTTTCCATCGGTTTTTATGTCTTGTGTTTCGTTCTTGCCTTGTTTTAATTCAGTCATTGTCTTGATTTTGTATCTTTGCATAATTTACTTGTATTCTTGAGTTATTACAGTAAAAAAAATCCAAAAAAAAAAATCAGTTTTATCGTCTAGAATTTTCTAGCCGCGCACCAAATTTTAAATAGTTGTATCTTTTAATCCAGAAAGAGTTATAAAATCCATAATATATTGATTTATAAGTACTCGAGGATACGAATTCGATAGTGGTTGTCCGAAATCTGTCCTTGTACATATCGAGTCTCAAAAGCTCTATCAAATATTAATTATGGTTTCAGTCTGGTTTCAGTTTCAGTTTGTGTTCTTGGTTTGGTTTCGGTATTTTGAGTCAATTTATTTGTGTTTTTTTAGTGTTCTTAGTGATTCTTTGAGTCTTTAATCATTATTGGTGTATTTCAAGTAAGGGGTTGATTTATATACATAACCTGATGGACAAAAGAGTATTTATCTTTCGCACGAGATGTTTTATCAATAGTCAAATGTGTAGTATGATTATTAATATAGGGAATCACAAAAATTTAGCTAGCACTACTCTTGTGGAAAAATTGGGATTACCATCGATACCTCTTGATAGACCTTATAAGTGGATGAGTGATTTTGGAGAGTTCGAGGTTGATAAGCAGGTTGTGGTAAGTTTTGCAATTGGAAAGTATGTTGACCAAGTAGTATGTGACGTGGTTTCTTTGTGTCATACACATGTTTTATTGGGTAAGTCTTGGTATAATTTCAATAAAGTAATTTATGATATGGATAGGAATATGTATAAATTTAGGTATGGTGGAAAAATTAGCAAGCTTGCTCCTTTAACCCTACAAGAGGTCTATAAGGAAGAGTTGTACATGCTAATAAGTGAAGAAGAGTGGGCAAAGAGGAGGAATGCGATTGTTGAGTTTAGAATGTTACTAAGAGAGCTTCCAGAATTGATAGATAAAAAGCCGTTAGCAAAATGTGAAGTGAAGAAGGATATGAGCGTAGCCTTGAGTAATGAAATGAAACATGTTGATGTTTCTATGAATAAGAATGAGGTAGTTCATGGTGTTGATCATAGTGATAATATTGATGTGAGCGATAACATTAGTGATGCTGATTCAGGTTCAAATTCGAGGGTGAATCCTTTTCAATAGAGGGAGAATGATGTGATCTAGAATGAGCTCTGTTTGTTGGGCCAAGTTAACTTGAAGTTGTGGCTGATTGCATGGTTTGGTCAGATTGGTGTTTTGGGTCATTTTGGTGGATTTGGAAGATTCCTTAGGTTTTTGAGTTTGGGTCATGCATGAGACTTGGTATGAAGGCTTTATTATCTCTAAGGCAAGAATGGAATGAGTCTTGGACATGCATGGGCTGCCTTAAATGATTTTGGACTTAATTTCTAAATGGTGCATTAGCAGTGGTGGGATTTGCGCAGTCTTCGTAATTTGGTCGTTACTTTCTCATTCGATGTCTGATTCCAGTGATTCAAGTTGCATTGGGAAGACGACTCATGGATCTACAACTTTATAATTTATGTAAAAGACCAATTCAGAATCCTTCTTGATCAAATTGCGGATGCAAATTATCCCTATAGCTTTTATGTTTTATATTTTTTAAAGTTGTGATTTTTAAGTGTTGGGCTGAACTTTAATAAAATTAAAAAGGCCATGCACGAAAATTTAAAGGATTTTATGTGTTATTAAGTTTATTTTACTATGATTTTATTATGTTTGGGCATAATTAGGGTTAGCCACCTATTTAAAGGAGCATTATTCATTGTAATGAAAACAACCTATCTTTTAATAAAAATCACTATTTTCTTGAGATTTGGGTAACCCTCAACTTGTTCTCATTGACTTTGGCTTATCAAATACTTACTAACCCTTTGTGGGGCCCCCTTAGCACTCTAGGTTTTTGTTGCTTGCTCTTCAGAGGTTTAGAGAATTTTGATTCTGTTCTGCCTTGACTTTATTGGGAACGATATCAATCTCGTGTGGGTTTGCTTGGCTTGTTCCAGGCAGATTCTCATCACGGAAACAAACAAACCCTAAGATAGATGAAAAGATGTGGGCAATGAAACAGAAATAATCAGATTTTTTTAAAAATAAATAAATAAGTAACTAATTCAAGTTTTTAGATTTCACTCGCATGATAAGCATTGTGCATAAACCTGAAAATTTATTCAACCCAATTGAAGAAAATCAATGACCTACTTTTCTTCTAATGTACAAAAATAATAAATCAAAGTTGAAATAATAGCATAAATAATAAATGGGGGGGAGGAATGAATACTCATGACATCTTAATGGATCAATAGAGAGTGTTGTAGGTATTAGAAGTAGCTATAATGGAAGCTACACAGATGATGAGTGAAGGGAGTAGAGTGACATTCAAGAGCT
>SKCR01005492.1:0-25799 GCA_019454045.1 Zanthoxylum bungeanum | reverse complement strand
ATCAATTATATGTGACAGAGAGTTGGTCAGTTGCATCAAGCCGAAATTGATAGGTTGCGTTTTCTTCTTTTTCTTCTTCTTCTTGTTTTGTTTTTTTAATATGGAATATATTTAAATGTTATTGAATATTGAATGACATGTTGTTTTTTTTTTTAATATCTAATTATAAATATATGAAAATTAGTAATTTGATATTTATATTCTTTAAATTTGTATTTCATGACTTGAATTTACTTGTTAGAAAATTTATTAAGTTAAACAATTTAATAAAAGAAAAATAGTTGATTGAACGATAAAAAAAAAAAATATTTATTTTTTTGAATGAATGACCTCAACGATGAGCAAAACAGTAAGGCAAACATATGCATCCCAATTAAGTTGGCACACAGAAATTTGTAGGGAATGAAAATATATAATTTTTATGAGAAATGACACAGCTCTTAGGATTGAAATGATTCCTTCGAGGGTTATAACCCTTAAAGGGAGGTATACATTGACATAGATATACCTTTACAAAGACAACCTTCCATGTCTATAAAAATGATCATTGGGTTCTCATTTTCATTATTCAATTTATTCATTCACATCATCTTCTCTTTCACATATTCTTAGACATATTAAAAGAGTTTGAAAAGAGTTTCCATCATTGTTCCTAGTTCAAAGTTGTTGATCAAAAAGAGTGTCTCTTAGTCAAGAAGTAATCAAGAATCATGGGAAAACGTTAGCCAATAGATCCGTAAGTGTACCGAGACGGAGCTAATAAGTTCTTAAGAACAGAGATTTCTCGACTTGGTTTGAAGTTTTCATCTTATACAAAAATATATAAATATATATATATATATTTCACATGTTTTTCTTAAGACTTTGAGTTTTGTTTTGATTTATAGTTTGCATATTTTGCTTGAATTATGCATGTTAATAGTGATAAATAGCACATCCCGCCAACAATGTTAAGAACTTATTAACTTAAATGTGTTGCTTATTCTGGTTTATGCATGTATTATTTGTCTTTTGCTCTGAAAATGCGTTCTGCACATGAAATTTACTTAAGGACGTTCGAATGCCCGTCGAACGCATAAGAAACATACAGTGTTTTGTATTTTTATTCAAACACGGTGACGAACGTCACTCGAATATGAACTCTCTAGAAAGGTTTGTTCGAACGCGTTAGTAAAAGCTACACGAATGAAAACTGTCTAGAAAGATACGTTTGAACTATTGAACGAACGTGACACTAATGTAAGTTATACTTGAAATATTTTTAAACTTGAATTAATTTTGGTATAATAACTTACATGATTTAATTTGCATTGATTCACAGATTTAGATTAATCAAGTGTCTAGTTAATTAACTTGTTAATTGTCATATATTGTACACAAATATTAATTGTGAAATTTGGTAATGTAGAATTAAGTTAATTATAGGATAATTCAATCATCACATGCATGCACCTAGCTTATTATGTGATAAAGTTTGAAAATTTTATCTTGTTCATTGATTGTTGCATATTTGGTTGAGAATTAAAAGTATGTCACAAAAACTTGGTATGCGTGTTATACAAGTAATTCCTTTCGAGCTTAACTGTTTATATTTAATTAATTATTATATTTGCAATTGAGAATTGAAGTGTGACACTAAGATTGAATGTATAAGATTTTCTATTGAGAAAGTGTCTAAGGAAATTCTTACACCAAGACGATAAGAGCCTAAGAGGGCATGAATTTAAGTGGTTACACCGAACTCCCTCATTCTCTATGAATTTTCATTTGTTCACTTATCATAAAAAAAGTAGTCTCAAATTCGAGAACTTGTATTATTTGGTATTACTATAAAAAATAATAACAATTGGATTCTTAGTGTAACACATAAACCAGATCATAAAATTGATCATTGAATAATTTGTCTTGTGTAAACTTAATGATAATTGTTTACATATTTAACACACACGTATAACGCAAGCGCACGTATCGTTCAAGTAGTATAAAAATATCGATCCCATGAGGACTTAATTCCTACTGTTGTTATTTATTATTGTTGAATCTATTATTTACAAATATCTAATTAAGGGTGAAGAGAATGATTGTTTGATTGGTTGAAAGTGGTTTTACAAAATAAATAAATAAATAAAAAAACAAAAAAAATACTAAGGAAAAATAACAAAAACACAAAGATCTAGGGTTGTGAATCATTCTAATATCTTTTAAAAGATGAAGTGATTATTTTATGTTTGTGTAATAAATCAGTTTACTAACCTGGAATACTAAATTATGCAAAAGCCTCTGTCGATGATCAGACGCAAATACCCAGTTTAACCCAATTGAACCATATGTCTATGTCAACCAAATTATCTGGATTCATTAAGTTTAAGTTCCAATTATGGCTACCCCGCCCGACAGGTATATGTCTATCCTGTAAGGAAATCTATTAAAGGGTTATCTATCCTCAAGGAAGATCGTGGGCTATTAAGTCTAAGGCTGAAACATAAAATCCCTATGTCTAGTCCATTTTAGATTTACCACATCAATCTTATTGGTGATCAAACAAGAAGCATTAAGCTTAAGACTTAATAAGTCAACCTTTAAATTACCCAAACTATAAAATAATCCCTTATAAACCGGCGATATTAGAATTCATCACAACCCCAGATAACAACACATAACTAGGGCTAGTAACAACTTAAAAGTAAAAGACACAAAGTAAAAATACTGAAAAGTAAAAGACATAAAGTAAAACTGAAAAGTAAAATAAAATAAAGTGTTAAGGTAAAAGGAATTACTTTTACTACTACTAATTTAGATATCTCCCATAAAATCATATATAAACTTGTGATTCTTTTTCCAACCAGCCATATAGGCGGTATCCTGATTAATCAAATTAAGTCCAACCAGCCATAAAGGCGGAACCAAAATTAAATTACCAACCGACCAATCTGGCGGTATCCTTGATTAGTCAGGTTTAAACCAGATTAAAATTAATTTACCAACCGACCAATATAGCGGTATCCTTTTTAAGTCAATATTTTAAATAGTGAATATATTATTTTTAAGGGAGATTAATCTAAATAGTAACAGTAAAAGAATTACCTTTCACCCTAGCTGGGGAGTTACCTTCTCATGGTAAATAGTAAAATTGTAAAAAGTAAAAAGTAAAAATTAAATTACTATTATTACAAAACGTACTTAAAATTATTTACAAAACTAAAAATTAAAAACTAAAAATTAAAAACTAAAAAACTAAAAACTAAAAGAATCTAGAGAGAGAAACTCTCTCTTTAGATGGAATAGAAGAGAGAGAGTGGTGCAGGAAAATCTGAAATTCTGAGCTAAATTTTATAGGCGCGGATAGGGGTCCAGCGTCGCGACGCTTAAGTGCTTGGCGTCGCGACGTTGGAACAGTGACACGTGTCACGCGTTGATTTTTCGGTTTCAGATTCTTATCCGATGACGTGGCATTGTTCATGATAACTCAATAATTGTGATGACGTCATTGATGACGTCATGATGATGTGGCGGTGGTGATTGTCGGCAACTTGAGATGATGACACGTGGCATGCGCACGTTAGTAGATCTTCTGTGATGGTGGCACGTGGCACGACGCATTTTAGCAAACCAATTTCTCAGATTTTGACACGTGTTCAGGCGCACGTTAGCAAAGAGTCGCGTACGTTAGGCGTCGCGACGCCAAGGGTTGGCGCGTCGCGACGCGAGAAATTACCATTTTGCCTTTTTTGCCAATTTTCACTGTTTTGCTCTAAATCACCTCCAGAATGTCCCGAAACTTTATTTATCTACAAAATAACACAAACACATCAAAATATTCACAAAACACAAGAAACTATACAAAATATTAGGTTAAATGAGTGGGAAATAGTGATAGATTTATCACTCATCATACCCCCAAACCTAACATTTTGCTAGTCCTCGAGCAAAACATAGAATAAAATACATAAACATCTTTAAAATTTAACTAAGCCACTTTCGTAGGGATCACGGTTGCATTTAGCGTATGCAACAAGCCTTTAAACCCCTAGGTGTCCCTAGTGGACGAGTGTAGTCTCGGAGGGTTTACAGCAATGATACCCACAACATTTTACAAAAGTAAAAAGGTAGTGAAACTAATGCACACAAAAGCAAAAAGACAAGCGAAAAGAGAATAAAGAAGTTAGTGACTAATCATGTGAAACTTCTACTCCAAATTACTAGTTGTTTTGTTTCTTTCTAAATTACCGAATAAGTAAATTCTCCGATTATTTTTACCATTCTTCATATACACAGCCAACATAATATTAAACAACTCATTTTTGCCCACAGCATCATAAGTGCAGTTGATAAGAGAGTAATATTTTTGTCCTAAAGTTCTATCAGATTTCACACCTTTTTGTAGCAATGGAATAATTTTTTCTCATTTTTCTGATTTTTTTTTTGATTTTTCTCTATTTTTTATTTATATACAATATCTTTCATCTATGTACGAGTGTTAGGTCGGTGGCTCCCAAACCAGTTGGCTTTAGGGCACCAGGTGTTAAGACACCCCTACGGACTTAATTACTCAGACTTCAGATATATATATTTTTGCAGCATCTTTGATCCATGTAGCGAGCGTTGGGTCAGTGACTCCCAAACCAGTTGGCTTTAGGGCACTAGGTGTTAAACACCCTTAACAGACTTAATAACTCGGATCTCAGATGCTTTATATCAGAATTTTTTTTTTTTTTTTTTTACTCCATCACTTTTTGAGATGTTTCCTCCAATTAAACTAGAGCACTGAATATTACAAACTTTTCAATTTTAGCTCATGTCCGTATGTTACTATATATGTTGATAATATCTGTCAACTGAGTATATGAAGATCCATTTTAGTCCGTTTTATGGAGAATTCACAAATTAAATAATTCAAAATGAAATAAACAAAATTAACTTGTTTCAAAAATGGTTTGAGATACGTCTCAGGAGTTGAAACTCCTTACTCAGCTAGCTCTTACCAATTTCACCTTTTTACTCTCAAAATAAAAACACAAAAAATGAAATATTTTTGTAATTTTTGAAAAATTTTCAATTTTTTTTGTATTTTTCGAAAAATTTTGGACTAAAAATAAAACAACACACAAACTAAAAACAAGGTACTAATCAACTAATTCCCTCCCCCAAACCTAAATGAGACACTGTCCCCAATGTCTTAAAAAGTAGAAAGAGTTTAGAAGGTAATACCTGATTAGCTGAAATTTTACAGGAAAAATAATGGATTAAGATCTATGTCCAATTTACGATTCTTACCACTGTCGTTATTTGACCATTTTTTTTAGTAAAAATTTTGGCAGAATCACCTCTAAAAACTCATAATTTCCCCGAATTTCACCCTAAAATTATCACCACAAACAAACTTCGCCTCCAAAATCTACGAATTCAATTTCACACAATCCACACTTCAACACATCCAATCAATAAAAACTCAACCGAAATCAATTTACCAAATCAAATTTTTTTTATTAATTTTACCGTCAATTCCAAATATGATTCGGCAATGGAGGATAAGGATCGGTTCGGTCTTGGTGGATTTATGGCTTCTTGGTTCCGGTTGTGGGTTGTCTTGGTTCAGATTCGATGGTTAGGACGGTGATGGTCGGCTAATAATTCGGCAGTGGGTTCAGTGACGGAGGTGCTCGGTTCCGGTGATGGCGGCTCAGTCTTGGAAGTGCTCAGTTTGGTCGGCCGTGGTTCGGTTTAGCCTTGGTAGTGAGATGAACGACAGTGGCTTGGTGGATTCGGTTATGTGTTGGTTTGGCTATGGTGCTGTGGTTGATTCCGGCGAGGTCTTACGGTGGTGGAGGTAATGGCTTCGGCTCGTCTCAGTGGTGGTCCAATTCCAGCGATGCTCAGTTCGGTCTCTGTTTGGGTGGATCTCGGCGATGGCTCTCGGATTGGGTGAATCTTGGTCGAAGGTTGGAAGCTCGGCCATGGGTCTCGGTTGTAGGTGGTGGTGGTTCTTGTCGGATCTGTGGTTGGCAGTGGTAGTCGAAACCGGCGATGGTGAAGGTCGGCTCGGTCAAGATGGAGATTTCGGTGATGGTGATTGATTTCGAAGAAGAAGATGATGATGGGTTTGGCTATTTGGTGAGTAGTTGCGGTTTGGGCGATGAGGGCTAGATGTGTCGAGATGATGATGGGTCTTGGTTGGATGATTTGGTTCACGGTGGGGATGAAGGCTCGACTGTGGTGGTTGTGAGTTGAGAGAGAATGGTGAGATCTGTGAGGGAAATGGGTTCTGTTCTCGGCGACTGCTGTTTTTGGGCCTGCAATCGTTCCAGTGTCGCGACGCTGAAGTTTACTTGGCGTCGCGAAGCTAGAAATTTTTTATTATTTTTTTTTTGGCAAAACCAAGTCTTTCGACGGATAAATCCACATGGATGCGTCTCGATAACTGAATCCTTACTCTGCCGTCTCTACTGGATTGACTTTATATCTTCGTGATTTTGTCAAATTTTTATTTTGTGAAAATCCCGCTTGCACTGGCTTACTTTGTCCTGAAAAATTCCGTTTTTATTTTTCCTGTAAAACTAACACACAAAATTAAAAAGTTCACACAAAATATGAAAACAAATTACAACAAATTGCATGAGTTGCCTCCCTGCTAGCGCTAAATTTTTCGTCTTCAGCCAGACGTGACTGAAATCCATATGTCAATGAGGTTTCAGCGTCGTTTTGGATGTCCGATTAAAAACAATCCCGTGAGCGTTGCTTTTGAAGGGTCTCTTCCAATGGTAAAGCGGCAAAAAGAGTTTTGTCTTATTCAGTGCTTGTACCGCCTTTTTGCTCCTTGTCACTCCAGTGGTTCCTGCAAAGAAAGAAAGAAAATCAGGAGGCCTCGTATGATGCTTGACTTGGAATGGAAATTCCATTCTGTCAAGCTTCTGGTTGATATCTTTGATTTGTACTCCCCAAAACAGCGATGTTTCTCCTGAATGCTCTGGATCTTTATTAAGGTCAGACATTTGCTCCTCCATTTGCTCTGTTTCTTGCTCCACCTTTTCTTCACAGATGTATTGTAAAATTTATGCATTCAGATCTTCATCTGTCATCTGTGAAACATGCTTCAAAATTGTCAACCTGAGGATGTAAAGAAATGTCAGATTTTAGGTCTTCATCCTCTAATATGACTGGATTGGATGGTTCAGGTAGATCTTCTTCAAACATCATGGTAAAGTATGCTCCAAGATCTTCATTCTGAGGATTAAAAGTTTGATCCTCCGTTGTTGGTGCAGTTGGTACAAATAGATCATCTTCATCCTCGTCAGAATCTGAATAATAAAAGTCAAATTGAGACTTTGCCGGTTCGGGCACCTGAACTGATACCTCTGGTTGTTGATACTGCTCAGCCTCCTCCTCTGTTGAAATGTCATTGTGGATCTCTGGGTACTCGAAGGCTTTGTCAGTTTCATCTGATAATTCTTCTTGAGGTAATTGTCTTGTTTGATCTGTCAGTCTCTGAATGAATTCTGATTGTCTCTGAATACTTTCAAATTGATTTTGGCATGTTTCAAGCATTGTATCCAACTTTTCGTCTTGTTTCTTGACCCAATCTTTGAGCATGTCAATCAACTGATCTTCATCTGATTGTTCTGATTGTTGATGAAGATCGAAAGTAGATGGTGGATGAGATGGAAAATATGACGGTTCTTCGTACCTTGAATGATTCTGATAATTCTGCCACTCTGAAAGGTAAATACATTGATCGCTCGGGTGGTTACCATCACAAATTACACATCTCCCCATTTCGTTCTGATAAGCAAATGTAGCATTGCTTGGTTCTGACGTCCAGTGATAATTGTTGGGCTGGAAAATAGTCCTCAGAAAACCGGACTGTTGCTCCCAGATTTGGGGTGTATATTCTAGTAAAGCTCTTGATCTTTCAATCTCCCAATAATGTTCCATTTTTTTAATCACCTGAAAACAAAAGAAAGAAATAAAAATTACAGATAAGAAAATTAGATACGAGTAAATTGGATAGCTTCAAATTAATAACTCAAGAAAAATAAGTCCCCGGCAACGGCGCCAAAAACTTGACCGGCGTAAACACACACGTATAACGCAAGCGCACGTATCGTTCAAGTAGTATAAAAATATCGATCCCACGAGGACTTAATTCCTACTGTTGTTATTAATTGTTGAATCTATTTATTTACAAATATCTAATTAAGGGTGAAGAGAATGATTGTTTGATTGGTTGAAAGTGGTTTTACAAAATAAATAAATAAATAAAAAGACAAAAGAAAATACTAAGGAAAAATAACAAAAGACACAAAGATCTAGGGTTGTGAATCATTCTAATATCTTTTAAAAGATGAAGTGATTATTTTATGTTTGTGTAATAAATCAGTTTACTAACCTGGAACACTAAATTATGCAAAAGCCTCTGTCGATGATCAGACGCAAATACCCAGTTTAACCCAATTGAACCATATGTCTATGTCAACCAAATTATCTGGATTCATTAAGTTTAAGTTCCAATTATGGCTACCCCCGCCCGACAGGTATATGTCTATCCTGTAAGGAAATCTATTAAAGGGTTATCTATCCTCAAGGAAGATCGTGGGCTATTAAGTCTAAGGCTGAAACATAAAATCCCTATGTCTAGTTCATTTTAGATTTACCACATCAATCTTATTGGTGATCAGACAACAAGAAGCATTAAGCTTAAGACTTAATAAGTCAACCTTTAAATTACCCAAACTATAAAATAATCCCTTATAAACCGGTGATATTAGAATTCATCACAACCCCAGATAACTAACACATAACTAGGGCTAGTAACAACTTTAAAGTAAAAGACATAAAGTAAAAATACTGAAAAGTAAAAGACATAAAGTAAAACTGAAAAGTAAAATAAAATAAAGTGTTAAGGTAAAAGGAATTACTTTTACTACTACTAATTTAGATATCTCCCATAAAATAATATATAAACTTGTGATTCTTTTTCCAACCAGCTATATAGGCGGTATCTTGATTAAATCAAATTAAGTCCAACCAGCCATAAAGGCGGAACCAAAATTAAATTACCAACCGACCAATCTGGCGGTATCCTTGATTAGTCAGGTTTAAACCAGATTAAAATTAATTTACCAACCGACCAATATAGCGGTATCCTTTTTAAGTCAATATTTTAAATAGTGAATATATTATTTTTAAGGGAGATTAATCTAAATAGTAACAGTAAAAGAATTACCTTTCACCCTAGCTGGGGAAGTTACCTTCTCATGGTAAATAGTAAAAACTGTAAAAAGTAAAAAGTAAAAATTAAATTACTATTATTACAAAACGTAATTAAAATTATTTACAAAACTAAAAACTAAAAACTAAAAGAATCTAGAGAGGGAAACTCTCTCTTTAGATGGAATAGAAGAGAGAGAGTGGTGCAGGAAAATCTGAAATTCTGAGCTGAATTTATAGGCGCGGATAGGGGTCCAGCGTCGCGACGCTTAAGTGCTTGGCGTCGCGACGTTGGAATAGTGACACTTGTCACGCGTTGATTTGTCGGTTTCAGATTCTTATCCGATGACGTGGCACTGTTCATGATAACTCAATAATTATGATGACGTCATTGATGACATCATGATGATGTGGCGGTGGTGATTGTCGGCAACTTGAGATGATGACACGTGGCATGCGCACGTTAGTAGATCTTCTGTGATGGTGACATGTGGCACGACGCATTTTAGCAAACCAATTTCTCAGATTTTGACACGTGTTCAGGCGCACGTTAGCAAAGAGTCGGCGTACTTTAGGCGTCGCGACGCCAAGGGTTGGGGCGTCGCAATGCGGAGAAATTACCATTTTGCCCTTTTTGCCAATTTTCACAGTTTTGCTCTAAATCACCTCCAGAATGTCCTGAAACTTTATTTATCTACAAAATAACACAAAACACATCAAAATATTCACAAAACCCAAGAAACTATACAAAATATTAGGTTAAATGAGTGGGAAATAGTGATAGATTTACCACTCATCAAAAATATTATGCACGTTCCAGACATCATGAAGAATTTCATTTTGAGATCTCCTCTCAATTAGAATGATTTCAAATTAGTCCTTGTTTCTGCAAGTTTGTTCCTACCATGAATGATGTTTATGTAGGAAAATGATACATCACTGTTGACCTTTTCAAATTCAATATAATGACTGTCAAACAACACAGTGTTATTAATAATAATAAAGTCACACATTCTTCTTATATTATTGAGTGACAAAATATATGGCATGGTAGGTTGGGGCATATTAATTATGATACAATACATAAATTAATTAACATGAACATTATACCTAGATTTTCAATTGATAAACAACATAAATGTGAAGCATGCGTTGAAGCGAAAATGAATAGAACATAATTTCATTTCATAGAACGAAGTTCTGAACCTTTAGAACTTGGTCACACCGATGTCTGTGATACGAATATTGTGCAAACTAGAGGCGGTAAAAAAGTACTTTATCACTTTTATCGATGATAGTACAAGATATTGTTATGTGTATTTCCTGAGAAGTAAATATGAAGTTATTGAGAGCTTTATACACTATAAGAACGAAGTTGAAAATTAAATTGACAAGAGAATCAAAAGAATCAGGAGTGATAAGGAAGGTGAATATATGTCACCATTTGGTGAATATTTTTCCAATGATGGAATTATTCACGAAACTAATGCTTCTTATTCAACTCAACAAAACGGGATTGTGGAACGCAAAAATCGAACGTTGAAGGAAATGATGAATGCTATGTTGACAAGTTTTGGTTTACCCCAAAACCTATAAGGTGAAGCTTTGCTTTCCGCCAACTGCATTCTGAACAAGCTACCTCACAAAAGATTGGACAAGAAACCATATAAATTTATGGAAATGTCACATACCATCCTACAAATACCTGAAAGTATGGGCCGGTGTCTCGCCAAAATGATGATACCTAAACCTAAGAAAGTTAGAATATGGCCAAAAGATGTTTACTGTATATATTCATTGGGTATTCTCATAACAGTAGCATGTATCGATTCTTGGTACATAAATATGTTATTCTTGACATCGATCCAAATATGATAATTGAGTAAAAGAATGTAGCATTCTTTGAAGAGATATTTCATCATAAAGAAAAATAAAGAACGGATTCTCTCAAAAGAACTATTAATATTGTTACAAGTACTGATCAAATTAACCGAGAATCTGATAAATATGAAAATATTGAGAAAAATGAACCTAGATGTAGTAAGAGAGCAATAACGTATAATTCATTTGGACATGATTTTCTAACATACATGTTTGAAAATGAGCCTTAAAGCTATAGAGAAGCGATGTCTTCTTCGGACGCTCATTTACGGAAAGATGTTATGAACAGTGAGATTGATTCAATCCTTCAAAACCATACTTGAGACTTGGTTGATCTTCCTCCAGGTTGTAAGTCGGAAGATGAAGTCGGAAGAATCAATATATAAGTATAATGAAAGACTTGTCATAAAATGTTATAGACAAAAAGAAAGTCTTGAATACATATTCATCAGTGACTCGTCTCACTTCAATAAGAATGTTTATAGCCATAACAACTATATTTGGTCTTAAAATATATCAAATGGATGTAAAGACAACATTCTTAAATAGTGAACTGGATGAAGAGATTTACATGGGACAACCAGAGAATTTCAATATTCCTAGAAAAGAACACAAGGTGTGGAAACTTGTAAAATCCATGTACGAATTAAAACAAACACCTAAACAATGGCATGCGAAATTTGACAAAGAGATGTTGTCAACTGGATTCAAAATTAATGAATGCGATAAGTGTATATATTAAATCAACTCAAAAAGAGTATGTCATTGTGTGTCTATATGTAGACGATATGTTGATAATTGGTAGTAATTATGAAATGATTCAATCTACTAAGAAAACCTTGACCAGCAAATTTGACATGAAAGATTTGGGAGTGGCTGATGTAATACTAGGAATTAAAATTTCCAAAACATTAGAGGGGTACATATTATCTCCAGCTCATTATATTGAGAAAAAACTTGAGAAATATAATAAAAGAGATCTAAACATAACTAGAACTCATGTGGACCTAACTTTTCATCTTTCAAAAAATACTGGTTCGAGTGTATTGTAATTAGAGTATTCGAGAGTCATCGGAAGTCTGATATATCTCACGAATTGCACACGATCAGATATCGCTTAAGCCGTAAACAAACTTAGTAGATATACGAGTAATCCATGATATAACCACTGTAAAGCTATAATAAGAGTTTTGAGATATTTAAAGGAAACTTCAAAATATGGGTTGTATTATATAAGTTATCATGTTATTCTAGAAAGGTACATCAATGCAATTAGATATCTGATACAGCGGATTGAAAGTCCACGAGTGGATTTAATTTTACGCTAAGGGATGTAACCATATCATGGAAATCCTCGAGACAAACGTATATTGCACGGTCTACTATGGAGTCTGAATTCATAACATTAGGCAAAGCTGCAAAAGAAGCGGAGTGGCTTTGAAATTTCTTAAAGGATATTCCTAACTGGCCAAAATCGGTGTCAGTTATAAGCATACATTATGATAGTCAATAGGCTATTGGAAGGGCCCAAAATACAATAAATAATAGTAAGTCTTGACACATACATCAAAGACATAATATCATAAAGCAACTACTCTCAAGCGGTATAGTTTTAATAAATTATGTCAAATCGAAGGAAAACCTAACAAATCTACTTACTTAAAGTTTACCTTAAGAGCAAGTTGGGAAGTCATTGAGGGGAATAATCTTGAAGCCTATAAATTAAGAATTTTCACTATGGAAACCCAACTTAACTGACTGGAGATCTCAAGATCTAGGTTCAAAATGAATAATTGAAACTTTGTACAATTCAAACCAGACATTGTAGAGTTTTATACTCTTTCTCATTCCTATAGTGATGCAGAGTGCTGTATGTCAATGTTAGGATAAGCGAAGGTTTTTAATGATCACTATATTAGGAGAAGATTCCTAATAGGGGTAACGACAAAATACCTTATACAGTATATCACCTATTTCAAGTAAGAAGTGAGGCTGCTTCCATGAGAATTTTAAGGTTGGATTTCCTAAAGTACTTGATGAAGTCATGATCAATTTCTTGGTCGAATTGAACTCAATCGTAGAATGAAAAATGGTCGAAGTAAAGATATATTATGGCTATCGCCTTGGTTTACACTAACGGCGGAACAGTTCAATACTATGGTCATTAGTTTACCATGTAAATCTGATAGTCATTTACAATGAAAGGTTCAAGGCGAAAGCTACATATTCCGATGCAGTTTTATTTCAAAGAAACTCTCTTAAATGTCTACATTCATATTTAGAGAATTATGGGGATTATAAAAAATTCGATAAACATTGCATGTATTTATAGGGAATGAAAAACTATAAATTTTTTATGAGAAATGACGCAACCCTTAGGATTGAAATAGTTTATTCAAGGGTTATAACCCTTAAAGGGAGATATACATTGACATAGATGTACTTTTACAAATGCAACCCTTCATGTTTATAAAAAGAGTCATTAGGTTCTCATTTTCATTATTCAATTTATTCATTCATATTCATCCTCTCTTTCACATATTCTTAGGCATATTTTAAGAGAGTTTGAGGAGAGTTTCTATCAATGTTCCCAGTTCAAAGTTCTGGATCAAAAGAAGTGTCTCTTAGTCAAGAACCAATAATCCTGAAAGAACATTAGCAAAAAAATTCGTAAGTGCAGTGAGGCGAAGCTAATAAGTTCTTAAGGACATAGATTTCTCGCTTAGTTTGAAGTTTTCATCTTTTACAACAAATATTTCACATATTTTTTTTTAAGACTTTGAGTTTTTGTGTTTGATTTATGATTTGCATGTTTTCCTTAAATTATACATGTTAATATTGATAAATAACACATCCCGCCTACAATTCCAACCTCGTTAATTTTTTTTTTTCTTTCCAGGAAATCCATTGAGGAAACCTTAAAGAGGAAAGAGTGCTGGCTTCCAGATACAAAAAATTAATTAGCTAAAATTATTGAATATAAAGGTATATCTTGTAATAGTTTTGTTGACGGTGGATTTTGGTCTCAGGGTAATATGGGAATATCACCTCCGAGGTAATCCTCCTTCAATAGTGAATTTGTTTGGTTTATGGGGGACCAAAAGCAAACTTAGCAAAAGACAGATAAATGCACCAATCAACAAGGAGATTTAACGTGGTTCGGCGGATTTGGATCCGACCTACGTCCACGGGCACAAAAAGGATGATACTTTTATTACTCAAACACGCTTCTCAGCTCTCCTTCTTGTTTTTTTACAAATGTGATGGTAATGATTCTGATCCTCTACTCCACCCTCTCAACTTGTTCCTCTTATGCACACTCTACCCTTCTATTTATAATAGTGAAGAAATCAGATTCCCTCTCCTACAAGAATTTCCTAGTTGAAATACTTTCTTTTTCCCATAAAGATTCCTAGTCAAAACTATTCACTTTTCCCATAAGGATTCCTAATCAAAACTACCTTTACTTTCTTTATCCTACTAGGACTCTGACTCACCAGTTTTCCCCATGAAAGTAGGATAACTTGTCATCTTATCCGCAAGAATAGGGTGTCATCTTTTGGAGCACTCCTCGCCATATGCTCGGTCTTCATGAGGTCGGTCATAATGGTCCTTTGAATTGAGAATGCCGCTGTCGATCTTTTAATTGCCCGGTCATCTGAACCCAAGTGCTCGGTTACCGATCATAAAGTGCTCTTAGTGGTCGGGTCGGCATTAATGATTTCGACCGAGAAGGAAATTACCCTTTTTACCCCTGTCATACTCCTTAAATAACATAGGTCCTGAAAACACCATCAACAAGTTTATTTTACATAAACAATTTGATGATAGGAATTGTGATTCATAAATAATTGATTGTATGAAAAAAAAATTGATTGGCTTTTATACGGTAGAAAATTCATTAATTGTATAAGAGTATTAATTTTATTAATTAATTGAAATGATTCAAAGAATATTAGGTAAAAATATTTAACTTAATCCCATTAAGTTTTTTTTTTTTTTTCCGTGAATTTGGCACTTTTTGGTATTGTAACAAAAAATAAGTATGGTGAATAAATATGTGATTGATAAATGATGATTTTTTATTTTATCAAATGTTAATAAATAAATTAATTGTAGCATCTTTTTTTTTTTTTTGATAATGAGTAAAACAAAAAAAAATTTAATATTTTTTTTATAAAACTTGATTTTTATAAAATAAAGAAATCACAACAATTTATCATAATTTTTATCATTAATCAAATACTTATAAATTATCGTTAAATACTGAAAAACAAACCTACTAAAGTTGAAGCGTTCTTCTAGAATCTCTCTTTTAAGAAAATTAATTTTATTAATTAAAGGAAGGAGGTGGAAAGGGAGAAAATCTTTGGTGCAACAGTGGTACCACGTCATCCATGCAACAAGCCAATTATCATTTGCCACGCGTGCTAAAAAGTCAAAAAACAACTAAAAAATAGGAAGAAAATTAAACATGTTATTTTTTAATTGGTTGGTGGTACCACGTCATCCATACCATTGTTGCACCAAAGATTACTCGGTGGGAAGGAGGATGACCAAATAAAATAAATAGAGTTGAAAGTGAAGAAGTGTAGTGAGTTGTGAGTTTGTGATGTGACGCCTGCATCTAGTATTTTGTAAATGAATTTTGCTAAACAAGAGCCTTTCATTTTGTCTTGTTTGCATAAATGGCCCCCAAAACCATGCATTGCTTTTTTTGTTTTTGTTTTTGTTTTTTGCTTTTTAGTCCCAAAATGGCAAAATCATTCAATAATAGTCCAGTTATTATTATTTTTTTTTAATACTACTTTTACATAAATATATTGTGATTGTCACAAGTTTGACAGAATTCAGGAAAAGAATAATCGTCTGTTTGTTTTGCTGTGAAATGATTTCTGTTAATAAAATATTTTTCATAAAATTTAATTTTTTTGGAAAGAAAAATATTTTCAAGTGTTTAGTTATCGCCTGAAATATTTTCAGGAAAGTGTTTTCATCTATTTGGCATGTCCAATATTTTTTCGAAAAATATTTTTGATAATTAGAAGTAGAGATGGTAAAAAAGTTCAGGTTCAGAAATACATGGATCCATATAGACCTGAAAACCTAGGTCTATAAAAATAATTTCAAACATTTATAACGAAATTTTGGACTTGCACAAATCAGATCGAGTTCTGAATCCATGTGGGTCTAGCTAGAATTCCGAGACTCAAATCCAAAATTTTTATTAATTTAATTTTTTAAAAATAAAAAATAAATACAAATATAATATAATGGAATTAAAAAATATAAAATTACAAAAAGAATAATATTAAAAATGAGTAAAAAATAGAAAATATAAAAATAAATACAAAATAATGTAATTGAAAAAATATATAAATGAAAAAAAAATAGGTTTACGAACCCACCCATCCGAGTTTACCCGAATTCAGACCAGGTATATTCTGGTCCAGGTCCGGATATTTTTTTTAGATATGAATATGAACTTGGATCCATCAAAACATATTCGGACCGGATCCATTCGGATTTTGTCATCCCTGAATAACTTTAAAGAAGAGAGGAAGATTTTTATTTCGATGAGTCATTTTCTAAAAAAAAGGCTAAACTTTTCTATAGATCGAAAAACAGTTTAAGTTGACCAAATTTTTCATTCGTACTTCAAATGTCATAAACCGAGGAAAATGTTGCATTTTATTTAGGAAAAATGAATATTATACCCCAACATTTAAAGAAATATTTTCAAAAAAACATAAAACTTCCTATTTCACAATAGAATTTATTTATTTTGTTAGTTAAATAGTTAATCTTATAAATTAATATAAGAAAGATATATTGGAATGCATAATGATTAATATATTAAATCACCTATATTTCCATCCAAACTAACAAAATTTATTAACAGATAGGATTCTATATGTCTTTTTTAAAATATTAAGGGGTTTAATATCCATTTCTCTAAATATTGGGGTTCAAGTATCCTTTTTATTTTATTTTATTTTGCAACAAAAATGGATAATAAAGTTATTAATTTTTATTTCACTTTTTCATACATAATGAAAAACTTGAAAAAATCTAAAATGCTCGGAAAATTAATAAAATTATGAGCAGTTTTTGGTCTTTCCATAAAATTTATTTAATTTCTATAAATATAACTATGTTAAAGTATTATTTTTGTGTGTCCAGAAAGAATATTTACCCCGTTTATAATCACTTGAAAAAATATTTGTATCTTTATGTACAAAAAAAGGATATCGACATTATGTGACTACTTACGCTGAGTTTGGTAGATAATATATGCTAATTTATAAGTTATGGAATAAAAAATTAAAGTATAAGTTACTGTAGAAAAATAATATCACGTTGTGAGATTATAACTTTATGAGAATATAAACTAACTGATAAGCTAGTGTTAACTATATGTTTGGTGTAGCGTTTCAATACTAACTTATAAGCTAACTAAACTCTACACCAAATGATAATTTAGTGATGCGATACCTAGCTAATTAAGTGATCTAATTATGTTAACAAAATATTATGTTATTAGTCTTACCACTTGGATTGATAATTAAATGGTGTTTAGGAAAAAAATTATTTGTTAATCTTTGAGGTAGAGAATGCAATCGGTTGGTTGGGATTTATTAATCAGGTCTCGTCTCGATTATGAATTTGAGATAAAAAGTTATTTTGAATCTCATACTAATTTTTAAATCGGAAGAAAAAAAATCATCTCAATTTTTGGTCTAATTTTTTTTTCAAATTAAAAATTTATCGAAATTTCATACCAAATAATTTATGATTTGAGATTTTCTATCAATCGTGAGGTGGGTTGAATCCTAAATAGAGGGGACAAAAAATAAGAAATTCAAAAAAGAATCAACTGTGAGGTGGGTTGAATTAGGAGTGAGCAAAATATGGTACCCTACTATATTTAGGTAAAACCAAAATCTACCCTAAAAAATTCGATTATTAAAATTTTAAAATCATAACATACTCTATTAAACATGGTACCCTACCTATCGGTTTCGATTCAATTTCAATTTGATTTCAGGATATCATATTTTAGACCCAATAGATTAATATTGGAAAAAAAAATTCAATGTTTTCTTTCCGCTTTCATTGTTTTGTTATTTTACTATATTTGTATATTGTTAGAAGTGTAAAGTATATATGAATGACATATTTTGATCGTTGGAAACGAGTAATACAATACTTTTGAAGATAATGTATGTGAATTTAAGCTAAGTAATATTATACGAATTTTAATTAACATTTTATATAACGTTTATTTCAAACGGTAAAGTCGATTGATAATATTTGTTGAAAACATATTAAATTCAATATTCATAAAATGTTATAAATGTTTTCAAGATATTTTTGCATTTCAGTTGTGGTCTTTGAATTACGAATGTTAGATGTGGAACTTGAAATAATATTCATGAATTTGTGTTTACTCTAATAGGTGTAGGATGTGTAAAAAACTTGCTCCAAAGTATGAGAATCTTGGCACAAGCCTTAAGAAAACAAATATGTCTTGATCGGCAAAGAGAATCCTTTAAATGAATAATTCGGTTCCAAAATCAGTTCTAATTTTCAGTCGGTTTCGGTTCCTTAAAGTATAAAACCAGAATTGAAACCTATTTTTTCGATTCCATATTTTTGGAATATAAACTTATCCTAAAATAATCGACTCTGGTTCCAAAACCTAATTTTTTAGTTTGATTTGGTTTGGTTCTAAGTAATTTCAGGTCTATTGGGAACAATTGCACACCTCTAGTTTTTTTTTTTTTTTTGAAAGAAGGATAATTATATAAGAGAAAACAACATTACAAAATACTTCTGATGCATGAGGGAAAATTCTCCTGCCAGAAACCCGATATAAGGGCATTACAGGCTAACTTCGCAAGTCTATGCGCGATCTCATTGCAAGATCTAGGACTGAACTGGAATCTAACCGAATTTAAGGATCGGGCAAAAGCAAGAACATCATCAATAACCCACTCAATTTCCTTGAGGTTGTTCTCCTTGCCAAGGACCAGATTCACAATATTAAGCGCGTCTGATTCCAAAATGATAGGGGTTTGAATTTTTGCTTCCAACACTTGTTGCAGACCGAAAAGAATGGCCCATGCTTCTGCTTCTTCCACATCTCCATTTGAGGAGATAACCTTTGTAGCGACTGCGATCACCGAATGGTTATGGTCCTGTATAATTATGCCTAGGCATGCCTTCGTCCTATCTCCGCTGAAGGCAGCGTCGACATTAACTTTCAACCAATCTTTGGGGGGAGGGGTCCAAGTTTGTGTAGGTTTGCCCTTTGCATGAAGCAGCACACTTACTTCCATAGACTTAACTACTTCGAATGAGTTGAGGGCAGCTTCGGCCCCGGCTAGGGGCACACCTCTAGGTTGAATCATAAATAGAGGGGCAAAACACAAGAAATACAAAAAAGAATGGGTGAAAAAGCAAATAAGTGCAAAATTGAACTACACGAAAAGTGGAGCTAAGCTACCAACCAAATCCTGCACTCACTTAATTGCAACCACTCGTCTTTCTCACCAACTCGGTCAAAGACCCTTTCAAATATAATAATAACAAAAATAATAATAAAACAAAACCAACTTTAAAAAAAAAAAACGCACACACACCAAAGGATACCCGAGTCAATTGCTTTGCCCCTTTTCCCCTTCATTTATATTCTCCACTTTCTTCGTTTCTCACCAAGAAGCAACAACCACAACAAGAAACAATAATTATTAAGTCCTCATTTTTTGTTTTTCTCTATTTTGAGAAATAATCAAAACATGGGCAGATCTCCATGTTGTGAGAAAGAACACACCAACAAAGGTGCTTGGACCAAAGAAGAAGATGATCGTCTTATCAATTACATCAAACTTCGAGGCGAAGGCTGCTGGAGATCTCTCCCTAAAGCTGCTGGTACATATCCTACTTACATATTGTTTTATTTTTTGCGAGGTTTTGAATAATTTTCTTTTATTTAATATTAATTATTTCATGATATGTTTTTTAGGTTTGCTGAGGTGTGGTAAGAGTTGTAGACTCAGATGGATAAATTATCTGAGGCCTGATCTCAAGAGAGGAAACTTCACTGAAGATGAAGATGAACTCATCATCAACCTTCATAGCTTGCTTGGTAACAAGTATGCATCAAATCTGTTTCTTTTTCATATTATATTATATGGATTTGGATTTGATGGTGAATTCTTTACAAATTATGATTGGTAATTACATATAAATTCAATTTCATATTAACAGTTTAATTACTAGTTATTCGTGCACACGTGACATAAGATTATCGCAAGCTATTCACGAATCTTGAATTAATGTTTAATTTTATTTGATGAAAATGTTTATAGATGGTCTGTAATAGCTGCTCGGTTGCCTGGAAGGACTGATAATGAGATCAAGAACTATTGGAACACACACATCAAAAGAAAGCTTTATAGCCGTGGAATCGATCCTCAAACGCACCGTCCGCTCAATTCTTCCTCCACCGTCCCCGTCCCCGCTCCCTCCGCAGCCGCGGCCTCCGGTGGCAATACCAACGACAAAAGAAATAACAGTTACAGCACCAGTTGCAGCAACAGATTCAGCAGCATCATAAATGATAAAAGTATAATAAGGACTGGAACTGATGATCATCATCATCATCGTGAGTACTATTACTACTCATCATCATCAGCTGAAGATTCAAATAATACTACTACTAGTAGCAGTGGGGTGACAACAGAAGAAGCTTACCAAGAACTCAATCTTGAGCTCTCCATTGGGCTCCCAGCTGTACAGCAGCCAGCTCGGACCATTAATCAGAAACCTGCAGCACACTTCCCGTATCAGTTTTTCGGAGCAAATAATAATAATAACGACACAACAGTGGTTTGCTTGTGTTGCAATCTAGGGTTTCAAAAAAGCCAGGAGGCATGTAGCTGCAGCAATCATAAGTCCATGTCAACGATAATAACAACAGCTGATAATAAACTCTACAGATTCTACAGGAGTTAATATCCAGTGCTAGTTGCCAACGCTGGAAGAATAGTCAGGAGATAAATAAGAGATTTATATTAGATAAATCCTGACGATTGATTCTCTGTTCAGGAACGAACTCAGCTCAATACTAGCATGAGAGCCTTTGAATTCTTGAAAAGTGTAGCTAGCTAATAGCTCTAGTTTTTATTTTCTTAAATTTTTGATCATGATCACATGAAAATGAAAATCTGCGGTTGGTATGAAAAGAAGAAACTAGTATAGTTGTAAGAAATTCCTTTAGTCTTTGAAATAAGTTTCAGAATTTTTTTCTTCTTCTTATTATTAAATATATATATAGCAGCTTTATTTACGTGGATGCTAGCTAGCTATCTTTTGGTTTATGCCAGTGACCATGGGAATATGGAAGTAGCTTTGCTTGGATTTTGAAATTCTAAATTTGAACCTTTTTGTGTTGCCTTTAAGAGTCTCCTTGAATGGATGGTGCCCAACAATGGACTTTAGTTACATTCGGAAGAATTTGGAATCATAATTTAGTTAGGTATATTAAATTTTTATAATATTCTATCTGAATAACGATCAATGATTAATAATTGCACAAATAAACCTAATAATCCACCACAAAAGAAAATTTTGTATTAACAATAATTGGTAAGTTTAATATCAAAGAGAACCAAAAATCACCTGAATGAATTAAGAAAAGTGGGTGGCCAGTGGCCACCTATATTTCTGTTGGACAACATGTAACCAAAACTTTAATTGATCTGAACATAAAAAATAAAAAATAATAATGATCATACAAAATTGATAAAATATATATAAAAAAAAAAAAAAAAAAAACAAAAATTGTAAATGTAGACATGAAGATAGATGGTGGGTTTGGGCGGGAAAGAACATGAACATGTATTAAACTGATATTAAAATGAGACAAATTTTTGAAGCTAACAATCACTTAAATTAAAAATTAGTTGTAATCGTGCCAGTGATCAATTGAATCTTTTACATCACTGGTTCAATCATCGGTCTGATTCTTAAAATAATATTAATTAGTGGAACCACTTTTTATATAGCTAGCGAACCTAAACTTTAATTCATCTGAGCATAAATAAATAAGTAAATAAAATTGAATATCAATAGAATTATGATACAATGTTGAGCTGAGTTTGCTGACTCAACACAAATTCAGTATCGCATTTATGTACCGTTTGATATAAAATTTGATGAACTTATAAAATAATTTATATTTTTACTACAATATTTATAAATTAATTTATAATCTAAATAAACACTCTACCAAACCATATTTTTATTGTATTCCTTCAAGTAGTAATATAATTAAATGTAGACATGAAGGTAGATGGTGGGTTTGGGCTGGAAAGAACGTGAAAATGAGAGAGGTTTTGGTAGGTAAGTTTAAAAATAGGTGATGTCATCCACACAACCAACCATGTCTCTTCTCATAAATTCATGTTCTGTTTACTGTCTTTTAGTAATTATTACACATACTTATTAGTCGTTTATCATTTAATTTATTATTTAATTCAATCTGTCTCTGTGATTGGCAGACTTTATTGTTTTTTTAAATATTGTCGCATTTATTATCATAATAGTATTTCTGGTAAATAAATTTGAATTGAACTATGCAAACAATTCAGGGGAATTTATAAAAATAACCATTTTCATTTACCAAAATATAAAAACAACCTACATTCCAAAAATATACATTTAACAATCAAATTCAACAGAAGTTACTCATTTTATCCTTATCACACATATCTCATTATTTCTCATATCTATCTTTTTCAACATAAATCATAATCTTCAAAATTCTCAAACATTGATTCCAGCAACAACAAAGTATTTCGGTGACAAAAGAAGACTTCGGCGACGACGGTGGACAACGGTGTTGTGGTGTTTTGTTGTGAGGCGCGCAAATTTGTTGTTTTATTTTTTTAAAAGTTTGAACATTCTACTTGGTGAGTAATCTAATCCATTTCACAAGTTTTAAATTTCAAATGTATTGTAAGTGTGAGTATTTTTACTGGATTTAGCATTGAAATAGAAAGATTTTGAGTTGATATTGTGTTAGTAACATTCGCACACCAAAAATTTGTAAAAATGCCTAGTAAAGGAATTAGGTGTTTTGAGTGCATGTGCAGATACCTATTAACTTCTGTGGGTGCCCGTGCGCGTGAGTCCTCGCAATGCGCTGGGCGCTTGCACAGACACCCTCGCACTAGTTGGGCATCCGCGCGGACGCCAACACGACAAGATGGGCATCCACGCGGGCTCTCTTGCAACAGCAGATAAACACTCATTTAATTGAATTAGTCACAACCCCAGGGACTTCAGAATTCCAAAATCTGATCGACTTCGAAGGCGTGAGTCTAATATTACTCGTATAAAAAGGATTGTGGAAGCAACAAGGACAAAATTGACTTCTCCACAATTACAAGAGTTTAAGAAATCAATTTTCAGACATTTCTTGGAGATTGATATAGATTTCAAGGGAATGATAATGTACAACATTTTTCTTAAACTTTTGTGTTAACGGAAAGCGTCATAGGGTATCAATTATGATTTCGCATCGATGGTAAGTTAATAAGGCTATCCATTCAGGAATGGTGCCTAGTAACAGGACTTCAAGGTGTTTCTTCCATTGATATGTATTGTGATACGTTCGACATATGAGACAACTACTTTACCGATGTGATGTATGGAAGACTAAGGATCTAGACACAAAGTTTCTTCGATTTGATACTGTTGGGGTTGGTGCTCAGAGCGCCAATTCCCGGTTGTATTTCCTTGTAAATACTATTGTAAAATATTTTATTATGAATAAAATAAGCAGTTTCTGTAATATAATAAATCTTCTTATATGGTAAAGACGTAATTGACCTTAGAATGATTAGTCATGATGTAGTTATAAAAAGGCCGCAACTGACATTGAGTTGTATCATGACATTGTCATTCTCAGACTGTTCCTGGTCAAGGTTTACACTATTTGGTCAGTAAAGTAAATCCGTTGAGACCGGTACATGTCGTATACTGGAATATATGATTCCAATGGTTTCTCAATGAACCATGAGTCTTGGAGACTCGTATAGACGTGTAGGTATTTATAGCGGATAAATAGTGAACGACTCACCAAAGATTCTTAATGGATGGTACACCAACGTCAATAAGAATCTTCTCGGGTTGAGTAGCATTTGTGATTCTTCGACTTGAGATACCACTGTGGGCACATGAGACATCTTCCATACTTAGATGGCAGTCACGTCACCGATCTATTTAGATCAGACCTCCGCCTGTTCGTTGGGTGTGGATAGATCCTCAGGGTGTCCTGTGTGTGTCGAGATAGGATCCATCAATTTGGTGTACAAAACATAGGTAGTCCATATATGATTAGCAATCAGATAAAAACCATGGGACCCGTGGTACACTTTAGAAGTTAGTTCTAAGTGTTCTTTTAGAGATTGCTAATAGAGACGTCGACGAGATTGTCCCTATAGAGATTTGAAGCTTACATCTATATCTCTGGGATATATCTGGATACCTGTGACGGAGGAATTAAACATATGTCATGACCTCGACCTGTATGATTCAACGAGTTTATCTGTGGTCGTCATAATTTATGGGTGAGTAAATTATGGACACGAAATTAGATTTCTGTGCCAGAATCTAGAGAGTCTCACTAGTGAAATATACTCGTAGAGCACTAGGGCAACTTTTATGAATAATGCTGATTATTTATAAGTCGTTTAAATGTTAAACGAAAAATACATGTGAATGGACCTAATAGTTATTTCCTAATTACTGTGTATTTGTATTTAATGATAGATTTTATTAAATACACATTAATTAAATGTCAAATTGTGATATTTGACATATATCATAAATATATATGTATTTGGATATTTAATGTAAATATAATACATATATTTAAAATATTTATTTTAAATAATTATTTAATTATTTAATTGTTAAATAATTAAATTAATTAAAAATATAAATATCCTAAGTTTTGATGTTTTAAGAGATGCATTGAGTTGCTTTTGTTGACTTGTTGAATTTCATTAAAGGTGTAATGATAAAAATACAAGTTGATTAAGTAAACTTTAATGAAATAAAAATTAAATATGTAGATATTTTATGCTTACCAAATTCAGCCAAGGGCTTTATTGGGTGAGTATATATTGTTTTGTTTCATTTTCATTAGATTAAGGGTTCATAAGTTACCAAAACAAACACAAAAGAGTTGAGAGAAAAGTTTGAAGAACAAAGAGAAAAGCTTGGAAATTTCTTGACTTTGTAAGTTTTTCTTTAAATCTTCCAAAATAAAAAAAAAAAATTCTAACATGCTTAGTTTCAACATGTGTTGCTAGGATGTTGTCTCTACACTTATAGTTTGTGTTTTAATTGGTTGTGAACTTGTTTGAAAGATGTATGCATGTATGGTAATAAAGTAAGCTTGAAATGGTTTCAATGGCTTACTTCTGATTATTTGATAATCATGTTGTCATTCTAGAGTTGCTAAGGCACTCATTGATGACCTAGAATTGTTCTTGAGTTGTTTCATGATGGTGAGGCTTGTTTGGTGTGGTAAAGTTTGAATTAAAGTGTTGGATTTAATTGATTTGGTAATATTTGTCAATTTGAAGAAATTATAAAATTAGGGTTCTTAACCCTTTCCAAATTTGGGGCTTTTCATA